>WTSP01006230.1:0-127134 GCA_025331215.1 Actenoides lindsayi | reverse complement strand
TTCCCTCTACAACGCGCTTCGCATCTGTAAAGCGTTTAAAAAATATATATATATATATATATATAAATAAAGCTTTGGTGTAGGGGGAATCTGATCCCATCCCAGGGAAATAAGGGCAAACGAAGGAACTTCAACGGGATTTGAACCAAGGAAAAGCAAAATAAGATAACAGCACAAACTACTCTGGGTTTTCAACCAGATGGACACTGAGAAGAGAGCAGACAAGACAGAGGCAATAGGTGGCAGTTATGTTAATATTTTAATCTGTACATATACCATTTTCCAAAAGGTTACATTTTATTTAAATTAATGTTTTCTTGCAAAATAGTCATTTATGCTTTCAAAACGTTTTATAAAGGCAAAAATAAATCATCATTTTGGCAAAAGGTTTTGAAGTTGATACTGGCAGTATTGAGGTAAAATAGATTGCGTTAGCTAAATATATACTTTTAAGAATATTTCTGAGTATAGTGTTAATAGAATATAATTTGTCTTAACATCCTGAAACTTGAAGGTCAATTTGAAGGGCTTTGTAGCTATTACTGTATTCAACAGCAAATGATCAAGTTAGTGGTTCCAAAAAACACTGCAGAAGTATTTCTCAGCCATTTCTCAAGCAGAGCTGAACTCAGCTAATCATTACATAATGGGACATTTTTGCATGTCTTGCATTCAAGGCGTACACAGGTTTTTTCAAGTAAAGTAGTTGCAGCAATTCATTGAATCTTATTTTCTCCTTACGTAACTACCTCGCCCTTTGCCCTATACGTAAGTAAAACACTGAATTTCAAAGTTTGGCAAAGTTAAGCACCAGGTGATCATACATATAAAATTAGCAGGTGCCACATTACATTAGTTTTGCTGTTTCCAGGACAAATACTACTCAATACATCATATTGTAATGTTGAAAAAAAAATCCAAAGAAAAATACATATTTACTAGTAAGATGACATTTCCTATTATATTTTTTTATTGCTTAGTTCACATATTTTAATTAAAAGTAGTCTTCTTCCACATCTCAGCTTTCATAAAAACACAATTTGTTAGCTCTTTGTTACCGAGGGGACAGCACTACTGTCAAGAGCAACCCAGCATACTGTCTACAGATACCAGCAAGTTCTTTGTATGGGATCAGAAAAGGAAACTGGTTTTTATTATGGCTTTTGTGGAAAATTTCAGCTATACAGTGGTTAACGATGTTTAGAAATTCAACCTAAAAGTTTCTTGCAATGTCTTATTTAATGGGCAAAAGGGTGGGTGATTAACTTGACAAACATATTCAATCCAAAACACCCTCTCAGCAAATCTCTCACTTGTGTTAGTTCTACCCATGTCCTGTGAATGTGCTTCTAGGTTTGTTCAAATTTACGTATTTTTCATGAAACTTTATATTGTGCATCTGAGCCTGAGGGGGAAGTAACAGCATCTTTTAACATCTATGCAAGAAGTTTCTCTTAAAACAAAGTCAGCCCTTGATTTAAAAAAAATTCTAAAATACATTGTCCTAAAAATACATTGTCAGTATTTTACAGAGTTTATTAAAAGTGCCATTTATTCATATAAAAAGTCTGAACTAAACTGAAGTCAAAACAAAATGATTTGCAATTCTCTTCATTTTCATAGAAAATCCCCCTACAAATCTCTGAATGTATTTCCAGAAGAACATCTCATCAGCTGATGAGTATCTTCACAGAAAGCTGGGAAAGAGTCTCCTCTGTCTTCCACGCGGCGTCACTAGGTGGGATTTGCTTTGAGTCTTATGTCAGTGTTCACTTACTGCTTTGGCTGGCATGAAGTAAAACAAAACATGGTTAAATGTTACAGTGAGTACACTACTGCCGAGCAGTAAGCACTTGCAGGAAACATTTCTTTATTGAAGCCTTCTGCAGTCTGACAGAATGAATGATTCTTACAGACACAGCAAGCCAACAAATATCTCATGATGCCACTGATGCTCTAAGTCCTGTGTCCCCTGCACGGCGCTGGCTGTTTTCTTCATGATTTTCCTGAAGATGATGTAGGGTTTTACATCCATGTACGCACATCTATATCTATACATATGTATGTATATTTATACAGATGTGTGCTACACATGGTTTTAAGTCAGTCTGCAATCACAGAATGGTTGGGGTAGAAAGGGACCTCTGAACATCATCTGGTCCAAGCTCTCTGCTCAAGTCTAATACCCTTGGACCATACGGTTATTTTTCTGGGTTCCTGAGGCCACACATGGGTACCCTATTCATATGTGACAGTCATAATCAACTAGCATATCCCTGAATAGATCAGTAGAGTCAAGTGACACAGCAAACATGGCAGAATCTGTTTCTCAGAAAGATAAACTGAGCCAGATAAGCAAACAGCTATTTCCATCAAGCTCTGTAGAGACTCCTAATGTCTATACACCTCTCTTGATGTAAAATTATGCTTTTTCACAGGCTTTGTTGAAGGCAAGTCACTGCCCTTTTGGGCCTTTCTGGTATGTGCTCATTTTTAGTTAGAGTTTTATTTTTTGCACAGATAATTGACTCATATGAGTGACAATGAAAATAAGGGTATCTAAAAATTAATGCTATTTGAGGTATTCACTCATAAAACATACATGAAGTAGTAAAGAAGGTTGATTCTTTTTGTCCAGTGATCAGGCAATAAACTTAGGCCAAAGGAAATCAGAAAGGTGAGAGTAATTTCAAAGGAAACCATGGAAGCATGGGGAATGTCTTAACTAGAGGCACACTTACACTTAGCAGTTAAGTATCCTAATATTAGTTAGTTAAGTATCATAATATTAGTTATGACAGGTTTCCCTATTTCAAATAGAGAAAACTGAAAAAATCTACTGAGAAAGCTGATACACATTTCTTTACAAGGACAACGAAATTATCATATTTTTAATACCTGAAATGCCAAAATAACCTAATTGGAGACAAAAAAATCAAGTCTTCTGTTAACACAACTCAATGAAAAACACATCTCAATGAAAAACACATCAAAGGCATGAAAAAGTCAAATATGATATTGCAGAATTAAAGGGCCAAATTTTCAGCAGACCTCAATTAAGACTCCAATGTTAGTTCATGCGTAAGATGGCAGCCGATAAAAGAACCCCCTGCTTCTACAACTTTGCACTTTGGATTCTCTCGTGCAGCAATTGTATACCCCCAGGCAGGCAGAAACACCTGGGTGCCCCTGCAGTAGTCACAGGGGGATGCAACGCTACCCACCGGAGTACAAACGGCTGCTGAAAATCTGGCCCCGTGCTACAAAGAGTACAGACGTCTTTTTCCTTCACCACAGGGAGATTATAGAAGCATCTTATCTGTAGAGCAACAGCAGTTATTTGAAGACTTTATTAGCCCACGTATTAGCTCATTAGAATATTTAGAGGAATAAAAGGTTTCTGAAAAATAGATGCATGCATTCATTTGGATGTAACCTCGGTTTAGTACAAGTGTTAGAATTCAGCAAGCCACAGCAAAGGTACGGTGGCAAATCAGACATGCCGAGAGCAGTTAGTTCTTACTTTTAAGGTGTTTAAACAAATGTGTAGTGAAATCCATTGCTTAAGGGGGAGTGAGGTGGCTGTGGTACAGAAGGTGAGGGTGCTTTAGATGGATAGGTCAACTGCTGAGCTAGAAGGGATCACATACAGGAATTAGGCTGCACAATCAAACATTCACATTATAACAGAGCCACCTTAATTTTCTACCATGGGAATAGGAAATCTGATTAGTAATGCAATGAGGTGTTACACTATTTTAGTTAGATGGAACACAATTTAAACAACATTTCTACTCCTGATTTTTTCTATTAGTTGCATAAGTTATGTAAATAAACATTCCCATTTGATGAAAATATGGACAATTGATCTTAAAATGAAGTTTCATTGGGACATTTTAAGGCATACAGCAATGATATACCCTAATCCAGCCCTGCTTTGAAACCTGCACTTTGGGAATAGCACCTGTATTTGCCAATTTGATTTCAAGATTTCGCTGAGGTTGGACAGGTTTTCAACATTTCCTTTGTTATATGCCAATGAGCAGAAACAAACAAAATACGTAGAAAAGTCACCAAAGCAATTTTACAGATGCATATAACATTTTGCTTGGTAAAGTGCATGATACAGTAAATACATTTGCAGATCCCAGCTTGAAACTTCAGGATAAAGAGTACGATAATTAAAACTATCTTGTTTATAAAACAGAGCAATGGTCACAAAACTAGAGACTGAAACTCAGTCTTAAATTTTGCTTTTACATTTTGGAGGGCCAAAGATAGGCCAAATTCCAAACCACACAATTTAGGAAATAACTTCGTGATGCTGCTGAATTTGATTGTAACCTTTCAGATTCTTGGCATGATTTCCATTTAGAAGCTTGATTTCTTACCCAAACCAGAGGACTCTAAAATGCTGCTTTACAAGGATTAGATAAATGTACAATTTATTTTAAAAGAGAATTATATTATCAAAGCATCTTAACATAACTGTTCACCTCTGAAAAATGGGGAAAGTTAAGCTTCGAAGTCTTTTTCACAGGCACAGATATCTTTGTAAGACACCTAGACCTTCAATTTTGGATTTTCAGATACGGGCTGCTTCATCAACAAGGAGCAAATGACAACCCCCACTTTAAAAATCAAACTATAAAAATAAGAACGTGAAAGAATCTGTGAAGTGAGAATAAATGAGAATGTACTACCAGCTGTGCAAAGCGTCAAAAGCTTTGCTTTTTAATCACGTTAGGTCATCAGAAAATAGGCTGGAACTAAAAAACCTGACCTCCTTTTATGGTTTGTAAATTTTCTGTCAAAACCAAACCTCTCCGGCTTTTTTTACAGTTCCTTGAAACATGTTTGTTTTGAAACGAGTAAGTAATAATTAAAATCAAAGGAAGACATGTTACAAGAAGTGAGTATTTGAGATACAAATGTGGCAAGGAAATCCATGCACAGGTTTGAGCTTACTTACAGAATCAAGTCCTTTGCTACTATGTCAGGGTTTTTTAAGTGTCTGAGAGACAGAAGAGCTAGCTGCCATACTTCACAAATAAATAACAGTAAAATTAAAAATCATCTTGCAAAGGACTGCAATCTTTTTTAAATATTAAACATTTAATATTTAAATATTAAACATTTCAGTATTTCAGTGACAATATACATTTTAATTCTTTCTTTGGGGAGAACTAAAGAATTAAGAAGCTTTCTGTGGTTACATATATCTGAGAATATGTGGTGATCACACTTCGGAAATAATTACAATTAAAAAATTAAAATGCAAACCAAAAAACCTGCAGTAGTGAAAACATAGCTACTACATCCACTATAGAGCATAAAAGAGTCAAACATATTTCAGTACTGTTCAGTTACTGCAACTTCATGCACACCCAGAAGTAAGCTAACTGAAGACTGTTTGGTATGGCAGGCACTCTGCTCGGGCACGGGGGGGAATTTCAAGTATGGGCTGTATTCATCTTGCTCAGTCTTGGCTTTGTTGCTACCTTTTCTCAGAAGAAACCACACTCACACAGCAAAATGCTGTGTTGGCTCATACCTCCTGAAACACTAAGTCCCAGCCCATAACCAAAGTCTGCGAGTCCCTGATACGAAGACCTGGTTATTAGAACTGGGACCAGACTGCCCGTGGAGAAGCCATTTTGATGCACAAGGTCCAAAATATTCCCAAGACCTTACCATTCTGGAGGGGTTTTGTTGGTTTGGGGTTTTATATTGTCTAGCCTACTCAGTGAATAATTTTATCCCTTTCAGTTAGTTAAACTGCCCACAGAACCCCTTTGAAGGCTCAAGATTTGTATCTTGAAAATATATCGACCCCCTTAAAATCACATTTCCCTGAGGTTTAGCTGCCACTGCATCGTGAGTATAGAGCCACATTCCATCAACAGTCTGTTACTACTGATGCATGTTATGCATCTGGATATTGGAATAATCTCTCTTTAATGGGAAGGTCTTAAGGCTTCTGTGGCAAGTGCCATAAGTTTAAACTGACAACCTCAGATGAGAAATGTGCATATTTTTTTCTCCAAGTTTCTATTATTTCCATTCTCCACTGGAACGGTGAACTGTGCCAGTTATAAATGGTCAGTCACATACTTGCTAGAATAGCTGTTTCATTTATTACTGTGTGATACAAATCTCTTGACATTTCTTACTTATTTCAACTATAAAGCAATCAAGAGTGAAATTATCACTTTCAGTAACAGATTGCAAAGTATCTATTAATTTCAAGGAATCAAACAGAACTCACACACATCTGTCTTGCTCTGACCTCTCATCTTGGTCACCAGACAGAAACATGCCAGTACCATTCTACAATGTCTTTTCCAGCTTGTCATACAGCTTATGCTGCAAATGACTGTACCATAATATCAATCATCAGACCAGGGAACCTGTCTATTAAAAGAATCTTAAAAATCCCTTTGTCTTCATCTTTTTTAAGTCACTGATGAATTTCTTTTTAAAAAATTAATATAGAAATATATAATTTAATATAATTATAGGGAATTAATTGAAAATGTTATGTTCTTAGTACTTATTATTAGTAAGAGCAACTTTCCAAGCTCTGAACTTCCTGATCATAGTATTTTGTTCCCCTCACCCTGTTCACTGGAGGCCAAACACTCAACAGAAATCTTTAGACTCTCTAAATCTGTTATCTATACACACTTTTCACTATTTTGAATACGAACGACTAAAACTTTCTTATGCCAGGAGTTCAGCAACAACCCAACTTTAGAAGCTGGTAAGAAATAGCTGTTATTTTGTAAATAACTAAGTATTACCTGCTACCTCCTTGCTCCTCTGAGAGGCTTCAGAAGCCAAAGCGTATGATATGGTAATGATCCGCTCCTGCTCTTGCAGCTGGGAATCTAAATCAACCGAGTTGTGCTTGTCCTGGGCAACGGGAGGCTGGAGATTGTGCATACTGTTGGGAAAGTGCAGAACAACATTAATGTTTGTAAACATAAAGAAATATCTACCATGCAGATGAGCACAAGCTTGAATTCATACAGCAGTTTTCGGATCTCATCTGTCAAGCTCTGTATTTTATTGCCGTTGTTTAAAGCAGTGTTAGATATGCATGTAAACGACTACAGCACACAAAGAAATAATGCAGCCACTACACATTCAGTCACCATTTCTGTATGGCCTTAAGCACATCTGAAAGTCCTTTGTTGTAAATAAGATGTTTATGTGAAAGCACTCCCCAAAAATGCTATTTGTTTCAAGTTGTTAATAAAATTTCTTATTAGCGCCCAGAGGAAAAGGCATAGAACCTGGCGGTCCTCAGGCACAGCCTCTAATGTAATTCTCTTCCAGAGAAACAGCAGATACTTAAGGTAATCAGATTCTTGAAACTGTATGTTTCAGCTGACTTTACATTAACTCTAAGTAGCCAAAGTGTTCTTTCAGAACTCCAGCTCTCTGGAGGCAACAGAAACTTGCTCTCACACTGACTTTTCTTCTGCTTTTGGCCAGATCTGTGCCTTTTTTTCCTCCTCACTCTCACCTATAAGTTCCTTGGTAAGCACTCACTACTATTTTAGGATGCTCTGAACAAGAAAATGGACACATACAAAATTTGCCATTATCTGTTCTACCCTGCTTTAAAAAGCAGCTTTAAGTATATTAAATAATTTCTGTGTGCATTTTCTAAAAGCCACAAGTTACACTTAGATAATTCAACAGGAATTAGACTGTTGTAAGAAATTAGTTCCCAGTGTTTAACACCAGCCCTGATATAAGATTAGGGGAAAAAAAAACCAAAACCAAAAGAAAACCTGACCTTGATTTAGTAAGAATATTCTTAATCTTTTCTGCTTTACGCTGCCTTGCTGCCAATTCTTCTGTAGAAAGAGGCTCTTCTGGCTCCAGTTCAATATAGCGTTCTGGAATTGCAACCTTCTCAGGCTTTGACAACTGTGGAGAGAGAGTAGCAAAGATTTAATAACAAAGACTTGAAAATGAGATAAATTCTCCTCAACGGAAAAACATAGTGAAAAGAATAAAGCATGGGTTTTCACAGTCAATACATGTACCTGGTGCTAAACACTCCCTCTGGATATGAGCTGATGCCCTTTTAACAGTGTCTTTTCCCTTTGATTCATTTTACTTTAGAAGACAGATCAAACAAATGCTAAAGGGGATTACAAAAGAAACCGGAATCAGCAAGGAACCTTTCTTCAGTTCAGGCTTGCAGCCCAAAGTAGAACGCTGCCAGCCCAAAACATACAACAGTCATTGGCACTCACAATCACATTAAATTCACAACCTTATATTTTTGTACGTCTTTCTCAGTAAACTCAAGGCCAATGCTTCCTGAAAAAGTGTCATTTTCCACTACACCTCCTTACTTTCAAACCCAACTCCTTTCTGGAGCTCTGTAGCTATATATATATATGTGTGTGTGTGTGTTCTTTTTTAAAAAGTCAGTATGTCTCTATCTCCATAATGTAAGTAACCTACATCAGCTCATCCTGACACTTCCAGAATAACAAACTCAGTTACCACAGGAACAGCAGATTCATTATCCTTAAAGACACAACTGAGTGTGCTTCCTTATGAGGCACAGAAGTGCCTCCGGGTACAGAAGCACCTGTCAGTTGAAGAGGTTGGGTACATGAAATGGAGCAGGCCAACCTGAGTAACCTGAGAAAGAAGCTTTATATTTGGAGCTTCAGACCTGTTGCAGTTACTCTGAAGTAGGGCAGAAATACCTATAAGGAAAAGTATTTCCTATACTAGGTTTAAGGCACTAACTTCAATGTACAAAGTGACTCACATAGGCCCTGGTGGCCTTCTGGAAAAAAATTAATAGCAGAGTGCAACAAGGAAAGGCAATACAACATAAGTATTTTTCTATTTCTGAAGTATACAGAAGCACTGCATTTTCTGTAAAAAATATATACAGATTAATTGAAAGACACATTCATTTCTAGAGATCAATAGATAATGGCTCATAGATTCAACATCTTTGAAATCTCTCTCTCTAATATGCTACATTACCAATAGCTTTTCAGAAGAGCAGAGGTGCTTACTAGTCTAATTATCATTAATAATTTTACAGATTTTTCACCTGCCATGGCATTTCAGACAAGGTGTGAAATCTTCCCCTTGCTATACTAGCTCCTTTCCACCAGGTGGCTCAATCGCATTTCAGACAATAACTACTCGGTTGCTACAGCTGAGAAAGGGATCTAGTGCCCGGAACACCAACCAAGTCATTTGAAAAGCTGACAGAAAGGTGTTTTCTGTTCTGACCAGAAAAAAGCAGTGCTCCCTCTTCTCTTGCCAGTCAACATGCAGAGTAAGGTAGCTCTGGGAACCTAATTTTTTCCTTCATTGATGTTTTCTTAGATGTTGTGTTCTCATGATTTTTTCCAGTTTATGCAACATTCCCTAATTTAATCCCTTTTTCCTTGGTAAAGGCCAAGGTATCTATTTCAAACAGTAGAGCCAACCTTTCAGTTTCTTCTTGCCACTAAAAGATGATATGAACGCGAACCTTACAGAGATTCTAAGTGCCAAGCCATAACTTCTCAATGCTCAGACTTCTTTTAGGTCAAACTTCCAGTTAACTTTTGAAAAAAAAGATGAGAATTCACAACCTAAAACTTAGAACGTTTAATATTTTGGGGCACAGAACAGGACACAAAAAATCATGAGTGTTACCTCTCTGCTGATATCTAAATCATAGTCTTGAGGTTCCAGGTCTGTCTCTGTCACAGCTACAGGCTGAACTTTTAACCATTCATTTTCATCTTTTTCTTCTCCACGAATTGCCCTCTCAAGTAACTGCAAATCAAATTCTTGTTCTCGTTTCCACTGGTAATAGATACAAAACAATTAACAGCATTCAACCACCGTGACAAATTCATCATGTAGCAATGTACATTAACTACTGCTCCAAACGCTATACTGCTGAAAGAATCCACAGAGTAAACCCCTTAACTGACAAGAAAAAGAAATACAGCTGTATTTCTTGGAACACATGGGTGAGAGATTTGATGTCTAGCTCTCCTGCAAGGATTTTGGAGTACTGTTTAATATTACAGGTAACAGCAGTATTAAATCCTAACAAACATATTAATCACAATTTCACAGATGTTCATTAACATGGAACTAGCTACACATAAACATCTTTGGAAGCACAGATGTCAATACAAGTGAGGCTATGGACTGATACACTATTCCCAGGCATTCTAACCAGACAGAGATCTATGACCTTGAGTCACTACACAGAAAGGGTGTTTATATTGCAGGTTGAGAATTGCAATATGAAAATTTTATGCATCTTTTTAGAATAATACTTAGTGTTTAAAACTGATAATACTTTATGTACTAGCATTGACTTGTTTTGATTTCAAAAATAATATTTAGTAACTTCTAAGCTCTTGTGACTTTACTAAAAGCAGTATCTAGCTCCCTGCAAAGATCTTCCACATTCTGTCTTTACACAGCAAATATTTAGCAATAAAAATCAGAACATATTTAAATCAGGCAGCATCCTTTAGAGGTCCCAAATCACTGCATAGTGGCTCCTTCCTAACTACACACAACACAGCTGCAGATAAACTCAGGCCTAGGAACACTAACAACGCTTTTTTGTTCAAAAAATTGAGCTCAGTTGCAGCATCATTCCATCCAGCAGATCTCGGCAACTTTACTATTCCCAGTTGAAACGTGGCATTAAAAGTAGTGGGAAAGAGAAGGAACAAAAAGAAAAACAAAAAAAATAATCTCCTCAAGCATTTGAGGGTATCATTATGAGAACATGCCAGTGTATGTTTCTTAAAAATATCTCCAGTATTTCTGTTACAAATCTTCTGTTTGTTTTGGTTGAAGTTTGCACTCCCTATGAAGTCTTTAGACTTCATTATGCTACTTGCATCGATAAATCTAATTGAAACCCATTCATGCACAAGCTCTCAATATTCACTCAGAAGATACGTATCTTCCATGTATATTAAAAAAGTTAAATAGCTAAAAGGCAATTATATCTCAAAAATTAAGATGTTTCTTTACAGAATTCAAAAGAGAAAAAAATCTTTTCTCATAGAAGTACTCCAAACTCATTCTTCTACTCATATTCGAACCAGGCCTGATTGACATAGTATATTTTAAATACACAGGATCATTTTCAAGTTATTATGTATAGGTAAGAAAAACATCAAACCATTCTTACAAAGCAGCATTTTTATTGGCTTTGATGTTGCAACTTTTACATTAAAAAGGCATTGTATATAACAAATGAATTCAGGTACTGTGATCATACTATACTTGAGAGCTGACCAATTAAAACTTAAGAGTTACACATACAATGTATGTTTAAAGCAAATGTTACACACTGAGCAGCACTTCAATTATGCACTTAACTGTTTGCCATTTTGGCTGCTAAATAATTGTAATGCTGTAAGTAATTGTGCTATCAAACATGCTTTTTGCGTATCAAAGCCCTATAGGTACAAGAGATGACCTCTACAAAACACTGCTGGGGCTGAAAGATTCTATTTGGATTCTTTACAGCAAGAAAAAGACCAAGATGGCACTGAAATTTATAAAGTGTTTGCAACAAACATTAATGTGTTATGAAAATGTTTAAATTCGCCTTGTGTATGTTATGTGAGTCAGGAAAAATAAGAAGCTCAGATTTACTTCTAGTTAAAATATGAAAATAGCAGTGATACTATAGTTCTACAGTTCCCAAATATATTATCTTCAATAAATTTGTGATTGCAAAACAGAAGACAAAAATAGATGAATGTCTCCAAGTACTGCACTCGTATTTACTGGGAAAGTAAATACAAATAACTGGCTGTAAATTAGTGCTACTGAGCAGTGGGAATGAAAGGCTGAATACTACAGGGGGGGTTTTAATGCTAGCAATTTACACACATGTACTAAATGCAATTAAGCCTGGTAAAAATTGAGTAGTCCAGTTAGAAATTTTAAAATAACTACAAAATTCTGCAAATTAAAAACAAGCAAAGAAAAAAAAAGAGGCATTAGGTATGATGAGTGACAAATCTAAAAGCAAGAGATCTTGTGCAATGAATTAGGTAAAACAAGGTGACCATTCTAAAGCTGCAGTGGACCAAATAAAAAAATAAATTAAAAGACCACATCAGAAGTGCAATTACAGTAGAAGCTTGGTTTAGCACCAAGTGAGCGACTGGGTAACTTCATCAATTAGAATTGCTTTGGTTAGTATCCAAATTGTGTCATTACAAATTTATCAGCTGTACAGCATTTAATCTCAGAACGCAACAAAAATCCTTTCCTTCGGCAGCTTAGATTTGAGCCTTATTAGAACATTCTATATTTTGAGCTTTAAAGAAGAATTTGTATCAATTAAAACACATCAGCTCCTAGATAAATTTCTAATCAGCGTGATTAGATTTTAAAACTGATTATCCATTTATCATCTCTTTAAGAAAACCAAACACCACCTTGGTCCTGTATTACCACAACTATCTTGCAGCCTAATTTATGAATTAAGGAGAAAAATACTCATGGTGAGTAAGAATATTCTAAAAGGCCCATTCCATTATGAAGCAGTTTTAAAACTGTACAAGCTTCTTATACCTTCTAAATACAATTCCAATAAAAAAGAATCATGTCTCTGAAATCACTCTGGTATACTCACATCTCCATTCAGTACACTAACCTCTGACCAACTTACCTGCTGAACCTGCTACATACTCTGTAACTACTAGAAGAAGAAAAGAGATCATCTGTTACTCACGCTCTCTGAATTCATTTTGCGCTGTACAACACTGATTTAGTTAGACTAGAAGCATCACACGCACTCGAGTGAAAGTGCTTACTAGGAAAAAAAATTCCAAACATATTTTCAGTTTAGTCCTCTTAAGGCATATCTAACATACTGAGCCTATGTCTGCAGAAACGGGCCTGATGAAAGACCGAGCTGAGACAGACTGCCTTTCGCCTTGGCTAAGAGTTCTCTTGCGTTCCCGAACTAATGCCTTCTGGTGTCGCTTCATCCTTTCCAGCTGCTCCTCTGCGCTCATCTTGCCTCTTTGGTGCTCTCCAGAGTACAAGCGTTCCAAGGCACTCTTTGGTCTCTCCTGGACAAGCCACAAGGCACACAAAACACGTGTTGTAATTAATACTTGATAAAAAGTATACAAAAAATGAACTCTTTCTCCTACCTTATTACTAAATTAACATTATTTTGTCCTATTATTTGTGCATTAATTTGGATATTTCAACTCTATGGTTTCTATTAGTAGTGCTGATTTTGGATCTAAACCTTGTTTTATAAATTTATTTCAAATGCAGTCAGTTGTCTGGCTGCTTCCTGCTTCATTTAAGAAAAGGAATCACAGGTGTTGGTCCTGTCCCATGCCACTACAATCCCACTTGGTGCTATGAGAAATATCTTCTTCGGACATTTGCCTTCACGTGTTCATTTAAAACTTACCTTGGACCTATCCCTTCGAAGTGTTGCATATGATGAAATGGTAGATGATTGGTGCAATCTGGAAGTTGATCCAGATAAACCTGCATAAGGAAAAAGAGAATGCTTTACAACCAAATGACAGACAAAATGAAGATAAGCATCAGATATTTTTTTTAATTATCCTGCTTTTTCTGTGACATTTTGGTTACTATTTTGGGTCATATTTCACATTTTGCAGTTCAGAAGATCATGAGAGGCATGAAATTTCATTTCAGCCAAAAGTAATGTGTTTCAGGACACTATCGATCAAAATTCAGAAAGATATACAACAATTTAGACACTTGCATTAAATGAGGTGTGGGGTAAACTCAGTTGTACAGCAGTAGGTTAGGCTGTGCAAATAATCCATGCAGTAAATCAAACCTTAGCATTCACAGTTAGAAAGGAAAGAAATAGGAAGAGAATGGCTAAGAAATGAATCACTCTTCCCCAGATATCCTCTCTATCCTCATTTGTGAAACAGCTACGGGACTGTAGTGCAGTGAGGATGGAGTGTCAAGTCATATGTAGTGTCTGGGGGCAGTATATTCATATTCTTTATCATTTTGATTTCGGTGGGAATGTGTTAAAAAATACTTGAGTTTGTAAAAGATCACACAGAAATTATGAGGAAAAATAACTCTGTATATGGGAGACATTCTAATAGCTAATTTCAAGGTTTGCTATGCTTTATTTAAAGCATAATATATTAAGTTGCTTTGTAAAAGGCTGGTTGTCTGTAATGACACTATTAAAATGCATAAAATCTCTAGACTTTCACAGCATTGTATAGTTAATCTAAAAATAATGATCTGATGGTAAAGACCATCTCCAGAAAGTCCTAGGAGAGAAAAGCTCCTATATAGACAGTACTGTTAGAAATCAGTAACAAATTCCCGTCTTACCACGGGTAGGTAATGTCTGGTATCCACTGTCAGAGCTTATTAAACCACTGGAAGGTTGGCCGAGGTCACCACCTATCATGGCTAGTTCTGGCTCACTCATGTATGAACGCAACTCCACCTGCATGGAAAAGCACTCATCAGCTCAAATGAAATCACAGACAGCAAGTCAATAATCTGAAAACAAATCCTAAAATTTTGTTTCTGGATTATTAGATGTCTCTGGCATTATTACACAGCATAGATCTCCCGCCATTACTATCTCTCTGCCACTACATCTCTCTCCTTATTACAAGATCTAGAAGTCCAAGTATTTTACAGACAATATCTTATAGGTTCGGGTATCTTCAAAGTGCAGGTGTGTAGGTGTATGAGTGCTCACCCTATAATCTCCATTTACATACTGTCCGAGTTCTCGGTCTCTCTTTCTTTCGTCCGACTGACGTTTCAGGCCCCGCACTGATGTGTGTCTGATGACAGTGGCTTCTCTCGGGAGAGGTGGAACAGCTGGTGGGTGATCATCAGGGCTGTACAACTGAGGGAGAGGAGGTCTGGGCGGTGCTTCATCTTCCTGGTACAGGAAAGCACAGGTATTTGACAGACAGTCTGAAAACAGCCTGGCACAAACCAACTGCAAGCTCATTACATGACATGAATTATTTGTGACTGTTTTAGCATGCACTCCTCTGTCCACACCTGGAGCTTGAGGCTTTAAAAACCAAACAAGACCCAAAAAGCAAAAAATTAATCAACCACAAAGCATTACTGGAAGGCTCTGACTTGTTCTAAACCAGTGTATGGCTACTGTACATAAAGCTCCAGGTTACACACGTACATTCTCCAGTAAGTGCTATCGTTCAGTTTCAATACAAACACATTAAGTATCTTCCTGTTGTGCCTCTACACTTTGTGCATTTTGCAACCAAGAAACTTTCTCTGTTTCTGACAGAAGTAAACAGAAACTTTGGTGAATGAATCTCATGAGCAGTACTTACAACCTTTGGCTTGAGCTTAACGGGTGACTGAAGAGGTGGTTCAATTTTTTTCAGCTGCTGTGCTTGGTGCTGTGCTCTGGTCTGGAAATAAGGCTGTGGATACAGCCTAACCTCCAGAGAGGATTTAACTGGACTGGGTGGAGGGCTTTGTGGAACTGAGAGTTTGCTCTCTGCAGTTGCAAGAGAAACTGGTAAGGAAGGCACTGAAGACTGAGAAAATGAAGGCACTGTTTTTCTCTCTAGGGGAGAAATGTGTAAAGGTGTTAGCTGTTGTTTCTTATCAGTAACATTCATAAGAATAGCAATTAACATCCTTAGACTTCATAATACAGCCCTAATGCTCTGCACATTTCTCTGAATACAAATGGAGTTTTTTGGGACATAAATATGTTTGATTGTTACGTTATAGCAGGGGTGGAAAACATCTTCTTGATGGGGATCAAGCAAGCATTTCAGGCAAAAAAATAAACCCACACACTTTATTATCATCCAGTGAAATTCCTTGGAGAGAGCAGTGGGACGGAAGGAAGGAAAAGCCCAAGAGCCATGTGAAATCAGTTCATGAGCTGTAACTGGCCCCGTGCCACAGATTCCTTAATATGCCTATAGACTTAGATGAGGCTACACGCTCATAGCCATACCTTAAATAAAATAAGATCTCATTATCTCAGAACTATTTTAACTCTGTATGTAAAATGTAAGCAAAGATACTTTAAATATAAAGTGAATTTACAGTAGGAGTTAACAGTCTTTTGCTACCCCAATGCATTAGGTCTTTTCACTGAAAGAGAATAAAGCAATTGATATGCAGACCACACACACTTTCCCTTCCTGTTTTCCATAGATGATGATGTTGCTCTGCTCACAAAACACCTGCCTGAAGAGGGAGGGGGAAAGCAACTGCAGCAAGGGCAGTTGGGCAGCATCCATGAGGAAAGTAGTAAAAAGAGTTTAAAAAAAAAAACAAAATAAACCCAAACAGCTGAGAAGAACATGAGAGATGTTCCTGGGCAGAATAAAGAAGAGATACTGTGCTGGTAGGAGCCTAGTAAGTGACAGAAACTCTGCAATTTGAACAACTTATCTTATTATTATTATTGCTTTTTTTCGATGGCTTGCTACATTTAAGTGCCATCGGTATGCGAAAAACAACAAAAACCTTCTTGCCACCTCAACCAAAGAAAAGCCAAGTTAACCTGCTCATCACCAGAGATTTTTGATGCAATCAATGACAGAATTAACTGGAATTTATTCAGTAGAACAAACCTGTAGACTATTTCACAGCTAAATTTGTATATATTTTTATATTTTAATGATGTTCTCCTTACCTGGATTCTTGATAGAGTCTACTATGGTTTTGTAGTTTGTTTTATTTGCACTCAAGCCAGCTGTAACATCTTCAATTCTCCATAAGTCTTTTTGTATTTGTGTTTTCTCCTGATGTTCGTAGTAAAAGGAAAAGAGGAAAATCAATTACATCCCATTTTTAATTTATTATGGGCATATCCTTTTGATACCAAAACCAAACTAATATTTCAGAACTTACATGAAAACTTGAAAAGAAATCAGTTAAAGAATTTTAAACTTTTTTTTTTCTTAATCCACAAACACAAACCAAGACATCTTGCCCATAAAATTTGTTAGAGCATTTTCTTAGTCTTGGAAGATTTCCTCCAGAAGACTGGGGGAAAAAGACACCTCTACATTTTTTTTCTACAGTACTATTCAGGCTACAGAATTATAGCTTAAAGTTCTACATAGAATGATCTTATAGAACTTTTCCATTTGTACTTTGTTCTTAAATGCTATACTAACACACTTAAGGCACACTAAGGCAACATTACAAAACTCATCTTAATATATGTAGGGGAAACATCCAATATTAAAAAAGCAAAAATACAGCACAGTCTCCCTGAATACTGCCACAAATTTCCTAATGGCTTTCAGTGGATGAAATATAAAACCAAAACTAACTCAGAAGGGCTGACAAATATAATTTCTGCCTGTATTTGGATTGTTGGGCCCACTGGCCGTGATGTACTAGGGATTGAAATAGTATATTGCTGCTGTTCCAGGATTTGGTCTCATCTTGCATCCTATTTGCTTTACCGAGGCTTTCCAGGAGGAAAGAAAGAGAAGCTTTGTCTACAGTCTGGACTCTGTCTTTGATTGCATCTTGTAGCCAGAAGCCTTGGCTACTGAAGCCACCACTTCAGTCAGATGTTCCCTGCAATCATCATAAATAGCTATTCTAATCTACTTAATCAAAGCCTACTAATTTTGCCTTCAAAAGTTGGCATTAAGAACAAATTTAGTAAAACGAAGAGAAAACCAGTATTATTAGGTAAAACAAAAAGCAGTGAAACACTTCAGTTAAGAATTGCTTGCAAACTGCTTGACAACTCCAGAAATCCATCACTTGCCGTGAGCTGCAAAATAACCACTAATTAATCCTATAAGCCTGAAAGCAAAAAACTTCAGTAAAAGCTCTTACACCTCGTAGAGCTTCGGAAGGCATATAAATTGCTTTCCACTTTCTGTCTTAGATCAGAAAATATGTTCAGGCAGGTTACAGATCAGCAAACAGGGTGCCAAGAACACAGACATTTAAATGATGGAGAATGTTATTTGCCTGTAGTAAACGCACTCGATAGATGGGCCACAGCTTGAAAGACTGTCAGGATGCAAACTATAAATTTGCACATTTCGTTTTGTTTTTCTGAGATTAATCATACTACAAGGAACCCAATGATAGATTTACAATAATCAAGCCTCAGAATTGGTTAAAAAATGCCACATGTACAAAAAATGCTGCTCCTGAAACCACTCAGAAAATGTTCGATTAGTAAAAGCCCGGAGATCTTTTAATATTATTTCTTCCACACTTAAGTATTGATGTGAAGAGAATATTTTAGATTAAAAAAATTTGACTAGATCTAAAAGATAAACAGATTAATTTATTTTTAAATTATGAAAGCCAAGATTGCTGCTTACGAAAGGGTATAAATATACTTTATGGGCAAACATGAAAAAGTAACTTGGAAAGATAAATTGATTTCTCTAACTTTCTTCACACAGAAACATAATTTTGAATGATTTATAAAACAGAGGAGAAACACCAATTAAAAAGTTATCAGTAACAAAATACCACATCTCCGTTCATTTCAGCATGGCCAGATTCCCCCCAACCCTTAAGCAAAAAACAATGAAACTACACTCTTAAAAGCAAGATTTACTCTGACCGAGCTGCTTGAAACATTTAGTTTTTCACCTCTTAATTAGTGCTATAGGAAAACAACATTAGCTGTTTCCTACAGCAACTTGAGCCTGCAAATTTACTGAATTTTTAATAATATTCCATGAAGACTGCATTTACTAAAATACAGCATATATTAATTTAGTGCTATTGGAAAATACTATATAAACAATCTTGAGTCTACATACCCTTGGGTAGAGATCAAAAAAGCTTTAACTATTATGGGTACTTCAAGTGCGACTTCTTTGAAGGAATATAATTTTAAGAACATTCAGTACTTACTGAAAAAAAATCAACTCCCTTTAGCATCTCCAAAATAGGTATTTGGAAACAGCTTTTCGTATCTTAGCCAAAGCGAAACATAACTCTGCATACATATAGCTCAGTATACACACACACAAAACACCTCACTCACATCTTGGTGTGTATGTGCATTTTTTCCTACTTACATCTGTGATACGAGATGTTAATAAAACTGAGTTAACATTTTTCTCCTGTGCAAACTGCATTCCCTTCTGTATGTATTGCTGAATCACATCCTACACATACAGTATTTTAAGCATGTTCAGTGCACAACTGTAAAGTGGTATATTTTGTTTAAACCTGCAATTTCCCCTTCTTAATGTAAATAACTTCATACAGGGATGATTTTATTTTAAAATACTCCTGCAACTTTTTTGGAGGGATGTATTCTACAGCTAAACTCAATGACATAATATTCTGACTCGAGACACTGAATCACTCCCCTGACCTCCAAAATTAAAAATAAATTAAATATAGACCTTGAAGACTGATGAAATCTTAAAACATTTTGCAATTCTTGCTTTGATAGAAAACATTTATCCATTAATAGTGAAAATAAATAGACTTCAATTCATATCTGATCAGATATCTATTGCAAAGAAATAAATTTAACATTTTAACTAGTGAGCTCATTTGGTCCAGGATATTTGGAAAAGTAGGCTAAAATTTGAGCAAAACATATACATTAGCTTTGTTCCTTGTGTTTTGCCTTTCAAACAAACCTGTTCTGTTTAAAACATGGGAAAAATAATCCAGACTGTTTTCTTTCCTCTAAAAAGAAAACCACCAGTCGTTAAGCAGGTATGTAGAAATAATCTGGTATGCCACAGCCAGTTCAGCAAACAGAATAGCTTAGCTTCAAACAAAGCTTCTTTGTAAGATTCCAACCTGAATAACTGATTTAAAACAGAGATGCCTTTCAATTACTGATGGCTTTTAAACACTTATTCCACTTCACAAAACAATCTGCAGAGATAAATCTTCCATAAATAGAAGAACATGACAAAGAACAAGTAATGACAATAACAAGCTAGTGACTGATGTTCTTAAAAATGGATAAAGCAGCCAACGATGTCAGATCAAATAAACGGAAGACTAAGGAGTCCTGCATAGTCTTATAAATTAAATACCTTCTCAATGTCAAGATGTCAGCATGTAATAAAGACATAATAAAATAATGACAAATTTGCATAGACCAGTTATGAGAAACTATTACACATGCTACAAGATGGGTCGTTACTCCACAGCCATGCTGCTGCAATGTCAGAACTTCGCAAACTCAGCTACATGACAGCTGAATACAGTGCAGAAATTGCAGAGAAATTCTTGTATGAGGTGATAGCTTTCAAGTTCAGACAAAATCATTTCATAAGTAAACTAGTGTCTGGAAATGGACTCACCTGAGATACCAATGAACTATTCATCTGTTCTTGTAAGGCTTTTTTCAGCTGGCTCACATCCTTTTCTAATTTCAGATATTCATTCCAGGCATTTTCCATCTCCTATTAACAGAGGGAATACTCTAATACAATGTTACAATAAACTTCAGAATCACTCTACCCGTTCTGTAATTGAGCACCAAAGTCTTTTTAAGGTAGTGGTGTTCTATTATAAAAAAGAAGGAAAAAAATCCATTTTGTAGTCTACATTTTTTGCTTGGGGTTCATGACAAATTTCAAAATGCTTTATAGCTTGCAAGATCAGGTCAAGAATCCCTAGTTAAAAAACCCTGTCCAGCATCCTCACAGAAATTTCTTAAGCATAAAACTGGTATGTAATAGAATCTGAACTATGACTAATATGCTGTGAAGGAACCTATTCCAGTTCCATTTCCTTTTACTTTACTCCTCTGTTTGAAACTAGTTTACAACTGAAATCCAGTCACCTAAACCAGAACTCATGTTTTGAAACACAAAGCAGATTATCCTCTAAAGGTACTACAGACTGAGTTGTGCTGGCATTAGAAGTGAATAAACAAGCAGACACCTGGAAAATAAGGCTCTCCAATCACTCTTATTCTACTTATATTATTTGCAGCATCCATGGCACCATAGTCTGTCTTCTGACCCAGAACTGAAAAAAAAAAAAATCAAGTGTCTGGAGTATTTTTGTGTAAGGAATGATGGAATAGGCTTTTTCTCTGAGGTCTGGAAAAGACATCACTTGGGAGTTGAGTGGAAGAAATAATGGAGGACTATGAAACCATGAGTGAGTAGCATGGAGAGAGTAGATAATGCCTGAATGTTTCCATCCTTTCTCATACAAGAATAAGGGTCTAGCACATGAAACATGTACAAGTCAGGCTCAAAGCGAAGGCAAGTGGTTGTGTACATACTGGGGAAAAGATCTGTGCAATACCTTGCCAAATCATGCTTTGGATGAAAAAGTTCACCAAATTTAATAGAAGACTGTAGAGGTTCTTGGAAAATAGATCTACTGAGGATTCCTAGACAGAGCCCCAGAAAACCAAAACAAACCAGCCTCAGGAAATTCCCTGAGCGGAAAATAGTTAGAAGCTGGATTGGTTATGACAGGAAACGCTACCCACCTCTGCTACCCTTACTCTTCCCTAAGCATCTCTGCTTATGCCCACTGCTGAAGCCAGAACCCTGGGCTAGAAGGAGCCTTGGCCTGGACCAATACAGCCATTTTTGCAATTACTTGCTATTTATTGTCCCCAGTTAAATTTTAAATGCTGTCTGTGAAAATCATACATTTTTCTACAGGCACAAAACTCTACACATTTAAATAATACTGGCATTTTAATGATCAAATTTTACTATAAGAAAGGTGTTCATGCAATTCTATAAACAATCTTATGAAGAGCTAGTCCCATATTCATTAAAAGGTAGGAATAATATAGTAAGTATACAACACTCTGGTTTAATATACTCTTCTTCGTGGCAAAGTCTTAGAAATATTTTTATTAATAAAAATGCAACATTAAATGTCATTTAAATTTATTTAAGTCATTATACCAATCATAAATTTTGACCAAAATATCAACAGACTTTCCCAATTCCCTTTCCCCAGAAAAATACCACAGAATCACATTTATATTTTCAAAGGACTAGATGAAAGATTTGTAATTTAAGCCCCACACATAAATGAAAGAACCATATAAATGTGTTTTGAGCATTTTTGGGGGGGAGTGGGAAGCAGGCATTGAAAAGGAAAGATGGATAGATTTTTTAAATTTTTTTGTTCTGTCTTAGAATCCTGTACTTTAACCAAACCAGCTGAGAACAGCACTTAACTCCCCTATCGAATGACCAGTATAGTTTTACTCTAAGCGGTATTTTAATTACAGTTTTCTTGAAGCAACTGAAAAACACATACCGTTGAAACTTTGGATATTTCAGCCCGAATACGGATGAGATCCTCTTGCAAAAGTCTCTGCTGGTAAGAAATTTTTTCTGCATGTTGTGGTTGGTCTTTGTACTGTTCCATCTGCCTGTGTAAAACCTCCAGAACAGACTCCAGCTGATCCTGACAAAGAAGACGACGGTAGGAAGTTACAACATTCACATGGAATTTTACCCATCAACCTGCAGGAATATGAAAGCTGTTTTCCATGGCCCCAGTCTTTGCTCTAAGCCACTATAAGTTAAGATTGGCCTCCTGTTGTGGAGACTTAAGATGTAAACCAAAAAGTGCAAGAGCCTTACTTCACTATTATAATGAAAATTATCTGATATTTTCCATTAAATCTTTCCATTAAGTAGCCAAAACTATGGAAAACACAAAGCACTGAGAGGGGAGTTGTTCTTTTTACAGTCTGTAATTTACAGTTTCAGAAAAATTCCCTGGAGCACTGCAGAACTGTGACAGCCCTACCACAGCAGAGTGTTAGCTGTTATTGAAGGAGAGCTGCTCATTCTCCGCTGCAGTTGAACTGGTCATGTGAGGGATTCAAATATTGCCTAAAACACTAAACAACAAAGTAGGCCCGATTAATTCAATCAGGAGTAAATAACAATGAATCATTTTTGCACAGTAGCTCTTCTGAGGGAGCCACCTGGAAAGTAGTTTCACTTTAGAATAGATTTGCTTTTCTGAACCACTGCAATGTATTGACAGCTATAGCTCATAGCCAGTGAAGCAGAGACCGATACATACAGGCAAGGAAAGCCATTTTTTCCATTGTGCAGTATCTGAACTCTGACTTGAATGGGCACAAAGGAAAGGAGGTAGGGTCCAACTACCAACTTGTCCTAGAAGACAGTCCAGCATTTCAGTCATAACACTCAGAATTAAGTTCACAGACCGATACATAAACCAGCATAGCTTTCTAAAATTACTACAAATCTGAATCTCTCTCCATTCTCTCACTGCTTTTTGTTGTTGGTGTTGTTTTGGGGTTTTTTTTTAAAAGCAACAACCAAAACTAACAATCAACTAACCACTACACAAGTCACAGTGAGAGCTCACTATGGTAGTGTGCTGCTATTATGCAAACAGTGTCTGTGCCTCAGCCTCCCACCACATACATATTAAGACATAAAGAAAACTACACAGCAAAGGGTACGTACCCCGATTTGTAATAAATGCCAGAAAATTAAATGTATATGGTTTTAAAACTTTCATTTTCAAACTTTCTAAAAGTAAATATTCTGCCTAAAATAAAACCCAGTTCTTATTGTTAAATAGCTATATATATGTGTATGATATGTATAACTACATCTATAACTATATATAATTATATATAAGCTTATACACATGTCCAAAGAAAACTATGACAATGCAAGCAGCATCCAGGAATTCGATTTTTTTGGTTATTCTATATGTTATGATTAGACGAAAGCTGTTATTTTATTTTATAAACCTCTTTTTAATCTACTTACTTTATTTTCCTTAAGGGCTCTTATTTTGTCCTCCAAATCCTGCAGAATTCTGTCCTGCTCACAGAAAACACTTAGCTTGACCTGAAAATGAAATCATATAAATTTGCAATGTTAGATTTTAAAAACCAAGCAGTAAAGTGTCCACTGGCAATATTTTACTCCAAAGAGCAGAATAAGGTGAACACACAACAATACAACACAAACAGCCAAAAAACTGCAAGAGGTTCTGAAGTGGTACTTACATCAATATCACTTTCTGCAATCTTGACAGGTTTTGTACTTCTTTCTTTTAACGTGTCACGTCCCGTCACCTAAGAGGAACAGGTTTTATAGAGCTGAGAAATTTATTCCAAACTAAAACCTAATTCTGCTTCAACAATGAAAATAGTCAGGGTTATTAACAAAGTTGAGTAAAAATTAGGATATAAGTCCTTTCAAATACGGATTTAGCTTTTAAAAAAATGTTATCAGAAAATATTACTTACTGGTTATGTTATCCTATTTAATAACTCTTATTGTAGCTTAAAATTCTGTACCAAGCAGGATAATCACACCTGTCTATGGATACAAAGGTCCTGATCCTGCAAAGCCTAATAGTTTTAACGGTTCAGCTTTAATAGCTTTCTTCAGGTCAAAGACTTGAATAATTCCTTTAAATGCATGGTTGCAAGAACAACAGCATCAATTAATGACTAAAAATACTACTTTTTTGGCAACTATTTAATTCTGCAAAGGACAGTCTCAGAGTACAGGGTGAATGTTATTAAAGACAGACTGCTATGAAAGTGCTATAGTGGGATTAAACGCAATTAATCTACTTTGACATGTTTATAATATACTAAATCTCTCATTCCATAAACCACTGTTTTCATAGTCAATTTATGAGATTTTCTTCTTGCATAACACAGTTTTTAAATCAGCACAGAAACTAAACTATATTATACTTCCAACCTTCACAGCAATCTTAAACTGAAGGCACATCTATCTCTGTGGAAACGTTCATTATTTCCACTGTCTACGTGGGACCTTTGTTGTGAATAAAGGAGGTTAAGAAAATGGCAATACAATACAGCTCATTAATCATACAGTTTTTAAAAGCTTTAGAATCTAATAACTTAATAATACTAGAGTAGAACACTTAAAGATTAAAGCAAGTACTACCTTACTAAAGAAAGACCTCGTGTTTAGAAGTATAGTACTCAGATACAGTATATTTCTATTCATATAAAGGAAAGAGTTTATGAAGAAAAATTCACCTAAATATTGTCTTTAGTAATATGAGAGCAAAGGTTTTAATACAAAAGCAGAAGGTGTTGGCTTTTTTGATGGGGTGGAAGGGGTAGTTTGCTGGTTTACTGACTGACTGGCAATCTCCAGACTTGGAGCTGCATAGTTTACTCATGCCAGCTTTTGTAAAGTGATTAGATCCTACTGTAAGTGCAGATAAATCTTTGACAGAACCTCAGTTTCTCATCTAACATGTTATATGGACTTAACTATCTACACATAGTTTTTTCAAATACCAAAGTAGATTTAAGACAGAAGAGTACAGTCATCACTGATGTTTGCTGTCTCCTCTCCTCTAATGGTAGACTCCATTTAAAGACTTATAATGAGTTTTCATGTGATGAAATGTTACTTCTGCACCACCACAATCAAAAGCATTTACTGCCTCTGAAAACTAAGTTTTTGAATATTTCCATTTTCAATAATGTGTTTTATGTAGGAAAAAGCCTTTCTTTCAAAAGTATGAATGGAATTGTTTTATTCATAAATTCTATGTATAATAGTAATGAATAATTAACTATAAGCATAAATACTGGCATGCCAAAGCAATAATTTTGCATATTTAATTACCTGTGAGCTAAGAGAATGCAAAAGCCTTTTTCAAAGCAATGGAATTAAAAAAGAGAGTTGTCCTGGTTTGAGGACAGATTTTGTAAAATTACATAATCAGAACTGTAAAGAATTTGTTAATCATCAAGCAGTGAACATGAGAACATAATGAAGATTCAGCATGCTTTCACATTTTCAAAACTACACACCGGAGTCACTACTGGACACGATCATTTTCAAAACATGATAAAATGAAAACAAACACTGAGGACAGCCACAGTTTTGCACACAAACTCCAAAAGGGGGAGGGGGAAGAGGAAAAAAGAAAAAACCAAACAAATCTTACGGAAAGCGTTGCTGTTTACCATAAAACACCTGAAAAGCCAGAACATGTAAACACTGACTGCTATTTTAAAAAGCAATGGGATGAGCACATTTCAGATGCAAGCAGTCTTACATGTATACTGGATAGTAACCCTTGTGCTGAGTTCTTTAGCACTTTGTATATCATGTTGATCAGAGGTCCATTATTTTCTATCTGTTTCAAACAAAAGTTCAGTAACAGCTTGTTATAGATACAAAAATGTAAACCCCCAAACCTTACAACTCCAAACTCCATGAGCCGCAGTAACGTCACTCCAGTCCTTGAGGTTTATGGTCTGTATTGTCTGCTGTTAGAGAAGCCCCTAGTGGGTACCTACCTATCTTCTCAGGGTGTGGGCAGAGCATTCAGCCAACCATAAGACTTTGTTTTACTTTTGTAGAACACACAGACAAACACACGACACAAATGGGATTTGCTCAGACTTCTCCAATTGCAGTTTCAAGAACGCTGGGAATTACAGCTAGGTATTTTCTGTCATGAAATATATAGTAATGCTTGCACCAGGAGCTCTATATAGATAATTGGAGCAACCTAGTTAAAACCTCAGTGAAAAAAGTTATTTCAATCCTGCTTACCCTTCCTCCCATAACAAATACCTGCCACACACTATTTCCTTTGCTACCCATATGAACCAAGCTTACACAACCAACCTCTTTCAACTGCAACAGAAACTGAACAGGTTCAGCTGTTACAGTGTAACTGCAGAAGAGTGAAGCAGGATCACTGTGGAACCACTGAGAGGGCCCAGATTTGTTCAACATTTGCTTCAAAGCTGCCCATCCCCCCCTCCCATAGCCTACTCGAGCCTGATTTTACAGTCAAGAAAAGGGAAGCTTGCCTCACCACTGCTGTGTCACCTTATGTGCAAAGTCATCTTAGAAGCTTGCAGGGAAAACTGAGTTTTCCTTCCAAGGGAAGCTCCTGGAAGACCAAACAGCTCTTCATATCCTAGACTGCAACCAATCAATCTGGATGGAATCCACTAAACAGTTTAAACCCCATTCTAATAATTTACCTTATTGTTTAACATTTTCAGAGGCCACCGTGGCCACTTCAAACTGTGAAAATGGTTGTGTTTTATAATGGACAAAATATTGTGTTTATTAATAATTTCTCAAATTGTAGGGCTTTTTAGACTGAAGTTTGTTATAAAATTCAGCCACCTGCTTGGGACACACTTACATTTGGCAAAGCCATGAAAATACACCAAGAACAAGGCACAAAACAAATGTGCCCAACCCATTTTGCATTTGAATATTAATTATTGCAACACTTTGTACATTTGACCATTTTGACTATATATACCACATATATCTAAAAATAGAATATTTAGCCCATAATATATGACACTATACATCTGTAAGCTGTACTACTAATACTTTCCATTGATATAATTGGTTCTATATTCAGGCATTAAAACATCAGCTAAAATGGAAATCCACATACTACTAGGTCAAGTCAGCTCATTAGTTGCACAGATGCAACACCTCACAGCATCAGGGAGAACTACGCACACACGAACAATAAGGATAACCAGGTATCAGATTTTACTTCACCTTGATTTTCAGAAACATCATAAGATTTATATGTGGCGAGACATCCTACGCACCATGGAAAATGTTAGACTGCTTTGTTAAGCAAAATAATTACGCAGTTTTTTGGTTAGTTTGGTTGGTTGGGGTTTTTTTCATCAAAACCTGCTATTAATAAGGCTAGATTTGCTTTCCAATTGCCAGCTATCAGGTGCACCAGATATTAATTTAGATTAGGCAGATGACTTGATGTTCAATATAATATTTTTTATTTTTCTTTTTTAAAGGAAACATTATATAACATTATTCAGGCAGATTATATGTGATGGATGGATGGATGGATAGATAGATGGGTGCATTTGAAATCTCTTAGCTGTAACAATATGAAAACAATGACAGGTGCTAATTAATGACCACGTTTTCACAAGAAAGCAAGACATTATAAATACGGCCTATCATAAAAGCAAGGAAAAAGTAAGCTCAAGAAGAGTTAAAGGAAAAAAGCCAGATTAAAAGAAAACCCTATTTTAACTTAGAGGAGTTGACCCCATATTGGTTCTAATGCTACAGGAGACAAACATTTTGAATCAGTTTATCTGATTTCACTGAACCAACATAGTATCATTCATTTGGAGTACCAGTAACACGAGTTCTTCCTACAAACAGAACAACGTTTTCTGAGTTTCCACTTTAACTGTACAGTCACTACCATAAAGACACTTCATATTCTAAGTACAACAATGATGGCGAAAGACACAGTTTCCATCTCCGAACAGAAGGCGATTTGAAAACCTGCAGGTCCAAAGGTGACACACAAAAAAGCACTGGGTTAAAAAAACATAATGGAAGTAGACTCCTAGAAAAATCTTACCTTTAGATCCAAATACTCCAAGTCCTTTTTCAACTGGATATAAGTGTCATCCGCCTCCAGGAAAGTACATAGGGAAAAAACAATGCAATGTATTTGAATGTTTGAAACAATTTCAGAATACTTGGGTTGGTTATATATAAGAAAATGGATGACAAAGGAAACAAAATAACAGAGTAGAAAGTACATAAAAAAGCACATTTGCTCCACCAGCATATTGCTATACACAGCTGAAAAATGGGCAAAATATTCCCCAGGAATATTACTACCTCATGCACACCCTTCAAACACACTGACTGGCAGCTTCCATTTCTAATGGGACGTGTAACTACCGGAAACAATAGGTTTTCAAAAGTTATTTTTCAAGATCAATTTCTATAGACTGTTCCTTCACTGGAAAAGTTATGCTTATGTCCTCCAGCACAATTTGTCTCTCTGGGAGAGGAAGAGAAGACTTGGAGCTAACAATGTCAGGTGCAACTAGAAGCCATCATATGACAAATCATTAGAATACTTCTGATCACATTGCGTACATATTTTAAGGTATGAATTCCTCTACTGAGGGAAAGTATAAAACAAGTTTTGTGAATGAAATACTGAAAAAGATCTCACTTTTATGATTAGTGAATCTATTTTGTCTTTTAAGTAATAGCATTCCACTTGATCCCTGTTTTAGATTGGTTCACCTGTAACTGCTATCAGCTTAATTTTGTAGTTACATTAATGTAGCGACATCTTCATTACAGTCATTTTAAAAAAGCATGCACAGAAGTCATAACAGCATTATTTCTTGTTTTTTTCAAAAGAGCTATTTGCAATACAGAACAAAATAAAGTTTAACTGTTGCAAATGTGCTTTGTAATCAGGCAAAATGCCCCCAGATTCCTAGAATTTTTACTGCTATTTTGACAGGATTTTATATCCTGGGTACATTGAACTTCAGAATAAAAGAAAACCACAAGTATACCTTTTCTCAAGTTTTGAGCCAATGAGAATGTGTAGTTCAAAAAAAAAAAAAAAGAAGAAAATAAAAAACCTTTATGCTATAAAAATCAATTTATTACACTTGCATTTCTTTAGAGGTGTTCATTTACAAATCTTGTCCTGTCAGCTTGTAAGCCTGGCTGAGGACTTGGCTAGAAAGTCTGCCCATTTTTGGAGAAATCCCTGACACTATTGGCCACCTTAGTGCAACTGTTCTGTAGGTGAGGTAAGTCAGGAAATGAAACTTTCCCCAATTCAGAAGAATTCCTTTAGTTTTGGGCCAATATAAAGCCTTTGCCAATTCCAAAAAGAGATACCACATTTTATTCCCAGACGACTCCATTTTTGAGGCTCTAATACGAACCAAAGAGCTCTGTAAGCACATGTCTGTTTGACCTCACATGGACAAGTTTCATACATCAGTGCAATCAAGAGCACTGTTGACGATCCAAGATGGCCCTGAGCTTTTTCTTTCACCTGCAGAACCGACACAGTTACAAGCTCATGTGAATGTACAAACTGGCCGATGCATTTCAATTTGCAGGTGATGCAGCGTGTGGCACGGGGAGCCAATCCCATCACGAAAGCAGCACAAAGAAATGGTTTTGCTTTAGAATGAACTTATCTAACATGTTAACCCACATTTCTGAAGATGCAGCATTTTCAGAAATAGTACAGTAAGGAAGTATACATAACACTTTGAGACACAGGCACCGGTGCCCTGTAACTTAAACCGCTCATCTTTTATAGCAAGTACGGTAGCAAAGAAAAACCACACACGAACCTGGGAACTGCAGAATACCAAAGAATGGGTAAGAAAGCACAGACTCAAGCATGCCACCGATGAAGCATTTGCAGAGTCACAAAATGTCATACGGCAAAGATGAGCCACGCAGCAGCTGACCTGATAGGTGGAATTAGTTGGCAAGTGCTGCAGTAATTGTGCGATTGTGTAATTTCGTATACTAGCCAACTTAGCCTGATGTCTCCTTAATCGAATGAGAAGCAATGTTAGCTCTTCAGGCTGCAGGTATTTAGACACATTGTAAAGAGGAAATTAGCAGTCTTCAGGGAGAGAACTGTAATTACATTTTTCACCTCAGTGCCCAGAAAGCAGTTACTTGACATAATTAAGCTATTATTTCATTAACTCCGCATTTGGTCAAACAAACATAACAGAAGTTGAATGCTGTAATGACAGACAGCTCACCCCTGTTCACGTTGCAGATAACAGCAAAATTCCTACAGGCTTTACTGGGAACTGGTTAAGATTAAGTTCTCATTCAAGTTACTTATGCTTTAACTAATCAAAATACAACCATGGAACGAACAGGATTTTAAAACTTAGCTACAATACAATGCTGACACAAAAGGAAAAGAGCTGCTCTCAACTTACCGACTTGCCATGCAAGCTGGGCGCGCTCACAGTGTGTGTCATGTAGCCCATAGCAGGCATGGAGCGGCGATCAATGTGAGTCGAGCTCTGAAAGAAGCCACAGCCAGAGTGGTGAGGATTGTCTCAAGTGAGGGGTAGGTTGCACTCGAGGCAAAATTCAGCAGATCCACACCTCTGCCACAGATTTTCTATTTGAATTCACAGCGTGCTTAGATCAGGGTAACATTTGTGGACCAGCAAGATCCTTTGATGATTAAGGAGAACTTACGAGTGAACAAATGCAAATCTAGCACTTGTGATGCTGGGCAGATCAGCCGATTCTGGCAGCACAAGATGCTTCAGCAGAACATGCAAAGTGGTTTCCAGCAAATAAAATTAAAAAAAAAAAAAGTATCCATAAAGTTCCTCCCCATCTAATCTCCCAGAGAATGACCAGTAGGCTTACACCCCCAGGAGCAGGCCTTTACTCCATCCAGTGACACCTGTGAATGGCCACTGTTAGCCAGGGAACACTCAGCTACTGACAGGAGTGACACCTTGTGGCAATGGGTTCCGTTAATATCAGAGGGTTTTTAATAACCACAATTGACCTGCTCCTTTCTGCTTATAATAAGAAAAACTACTGCATATCCATTCTTTCACCTTTCTCTTAATGACAGACACTTGTGGTTTTCTTCAAGGCAGACTAAATGTCTCAAGATTTATTTTTATTCATGTCTTGGAATTTCACTGAATCCTGTTTTGTGCCTCTCTGGTCTTTAAGTGTAACCAGATAGAATTTACTAAAGCATTCCAGGGAGGAAGACTATCACAGATTTCTGTACATACACATTTAAGTATAAAATGACACCATGTGCTTACATATAAAAACAGGAACATTTTTCTGTAGCTACTTTTATACATGTTTCACAGAAAAGTTCTACAGATGAGGGAAGCTGTTTCCCTATATTGGTAAAACCAGTATGACAGAAAAAGAATTTTATTTTGTAGGTTAAATTTATGCAGCTACATTGCACAGGGAAAAAGACATTCCTTTGTAAGGGATGTCATGCTCCTTCAACGTGCACGTGGAGAACTGAATGCCTGGTATAATATAACCAGAAGTTTAAAAAATATTAATTTCCAGTGCCGAACATAACTCGACTATTTCATCCTCTGACAGAATATTGTAAATCTATAAATGCTGAAAGACACCTGACAGCCACACTGCACAGGCACTAGGGGAAAAAAAAATAATAAAATAAAATCTAAATTGTGCATGAAGCTGGCAGGCAACCTAAAGTCATAGGCCTGCACTCACAATATCTGAATTTACAAGTCTCTTGGCAAATACTTTCCTCATCAGAGCCCACGGTTGAGATCAAAGAATTAGGTAAATACAAAGGCCTTCATTTCCACTTATTCGAGTGTAAGAGAAAAGAAGACATGTAAATTCTATATGGATTGAATCCTGAATTTCTCCGATCTCCTTAGGCAAGGAAAGCCACATGGAGTACTGAAGAAGGAAACCTCTGTTGCCTCTGGATAAGAGGGTACAACAGTGCCTACAAAAAAAACCCCACACTGAAATTCTGCAGAGGGTTAAAGTTTCAGATCAGTACTGTTTGATTTTGGTTAGCCAAATGATAATTACTCTGCAAAGGGCTTAAACTATCAAATGAATGAAAAATTATTGGTTTTATCCATAACTAAAAACTGACTCAGCTGTCAGACTCACAACAACAGCAAAATACAGAGAAAGCAGACATGCAAACACTTAAGACTACAAGCATAAGTAAATAATCAAGGAAGAGTCCATCCTGCTGAGTTTTATATTATTGCCTATCTACTTTATACATCAGAATACTAAAATTTGTATATTTTATACATCTAAATACATGCTTTCCATTTTCTGAATAAAAACATCCCAAAATGATGTGATGTGCCACAAATTTTCCTTTCCTAACAAAAATTAGTAAACTCTGAAATGTTCAGAAAGTTAGAGAGTTTTAGGAGAAAATTATTCATTGTATTAACTTTTACAACTTGCACACAAGGAAGGATGCAATGAAAAGAGACTAAATTAAATTATCAACATATGACAGCACACGTAAGGCACTATGAAGCCAGTTCTACTATATACAAACCTTTACAGCGTGACTTCGTACTTTCCGGGGTGATCCAGCAAATGGAACGTCTACAGTCTGTCTCTCATCAGAGGGTTTAACTGTAAGCCTTTCTGCAGGAGTATGTGGTCTCCTTGGGAGAAAACTTTTTGGAGGTCCAGGTGGAGGAATATCAGATGGAGAGGGTGGAACAGATATTGATCGTGGAACATCTAACGAACTTTTTGACTTGCCACGATCAATGAAGTCTGAAGAACCTACATAAAGTGGGGCAGTGGGGCTGCCATGTTTGAATTGCTGTCTCTGCTGCCACTCGTACAGCTGCCAAACTGTTCCATCCTTATTTGCTTTCCTTTCCTCCTGGGACATCTTCAAGTGGCTGACACGGTCTTGTGCATATTTATAGTCACTCGGCAAATTGCGGTTTGGTGGTGGTGGTGGTGAGCTCCCTGAAGGCTGCCTGGTATTCTTTGGCAAAGTGTGGTAGTTTTCAGGAAAAGGTGGATGGGGACCCTGACGTGTAAGAGTCTGATCAGAAGTGAGGCTGTAAAGGAGAGGGGGAAAAAAGGGTAAATTTTAGCATAAATTGATGAGTGACTGGTAAAAAAAATCTCTAATGACATTAGCAGAGGAGCTATAAAAGCACAAAATACAAGAGCAATTTAAAAAGAATTTACAGAAACATTAGCAAAGTACTATTAATGAAATCTGCCCGGCACAGAAACATTACGCTGTATTAATGCAAAGGTGCAAATTGTAAACTACAGCCTCTTAATTTAGTGTCCAACCTGGGACGACCTACTAGAAATAAATTTAAATGACAGCAGCATTATGTACTTAGACCAAAAAGAATGTCGAGAACATGAAGAGAGTACTACTATGTTTAAAGAGCAAATGTGTGAAGGAGACAGTTTTTCACGGAAAGGCTGCTCACCGCTAGGGGGTGCAGTGTACGAGCAGCATATGCAGACCTGCTGTCCAAAACTACCTGCAAGTGCAAAAATCTCACCAATCACACAACATCGCAGATAATTTTTTTTCGTGTGAATGAAGAAAAAAAAAAGGTAAGAAATCACTTTAAGTCCCCAAGTCTGCATGATTTACTGTACGCTTGTTTTAAGGATTTTTGCAACAAAACTGATTGACAGAATATAAAAGGAGGCATTACATCCTGGCTTTAGTACTGCAGCTATAATGCACTTAAACTATACAAATTAAATCTTTAACAAAAAAACCAAAACCAAACACAAGTGAAGAGACTCAGACCATGTTCATCACTTCACTTAGCAGCCTCTGCTCTCTGCATGAGAGGGAGACCTAGTGGTGTACAAACTACAGGAATTCCACATGAAAGAAAGGGCTGCATGGAAAAGAAGGTCTTTGTTCATCATCCAAGGATAAGAGAAGCAGAGGGAAAAGAAATGCTACCAGTACTGCTGCTCAGTAGTTGCCTCCATCTGTTTCGATGTGCAGGATATGGCACTGTTGGGCTGTCTTGAAATAAGGATGCTCTTGAGAAGATATATAATCCTTCATGTCAGGAAGCAGAATAACTGCCCTGCATTGCATGGGGGATTACAAATTCATGAAAGCTCTGCTCTCTCATACCACAGAACCTTGATGTTGCCTTGAATTTCACACTAAAGGTTAAATCAGGCAGGTAGCATGAAGAGAGGCAACTCAAAGATTAGCATTTAGTGGGCAAGTAACCTTTTTTATTTGTCTAGCTCATTACATGGTGTGTACTCTGTATGTTCTGTACTGTACTGACAAGTCTTTCCACATGACACTCAAAGTGGTTGGTAGCAATGTGCTTTCTCTAGATAGGAATGAGAACTGTAATTGTTTGGAGCAGGTAATGACTGCTAGGACATCAGAGACAGGCATAAAGCTAGGACATATACTTTTGGTGATTTCTCTGTGGAAAAAAAAAGGGGGCTTGATCATTTTTGGCCTCACAAAGGCCAATTACTGAATACTGAAAACCATCTGTGTGTTGTTATTTTCTAATTTTATGGACATGAAAATGTCAAGTATTAAGATCAGCAAGAACTGCTGGTAGTCAATGAAGTCATCAGAGGTAGCAGCTTTAGCTGCAAAAACAGTCTGAAAACAAAGACCCCATGAATCTGGGGGAGGGAGGAATCACACCTTTCTTCTAGAAAAGGATGCATTTGTCTGAGAGGAACTCCAAACTGTCTGGATGAAAGCAGTAGTTTCAGTAGCTAGGAAGTGCAGGTTGCAATTTCCTAGCATATGAAGCAGGACTCCAACTAAGATGACAGGCTTTAAGCAGGTGGCATCTCTATCTCACACAAGGTTTCAGACCCTTAAAACATACCAATTTCTGTACCAAGAAAAGAACAATGTCCCAAATGACTCAAATTAGTCCACAACAGACTGTGGACAGCTGCTTTCTCAGGGATCAAGAGTAAAAATGAGCAAGAGCAGCTCTTCTTGAGAATATCTCTCTCTTGAATGACAAGGTGTAAAGAATATAAAAAGGAAAGCAGACACTGAAGAGTGAAAAAAAGGCCTGATGCCATGTTATATGATTATTGACCATGAAAATCATCCAGGGTCTGCAATGGGAAGCAACTAATCAGAAGATGTAAAAAGAGAGGCTAAATGTTCAGAAGAAAATTAATAAAATAAATGGAAACACTGTGCCTGTTCACAGGAATTCACAGAAGCTGACAAAGTCAAGTAATGTTTCTTCCTTAAGCAAACCAGGAAGGAATGGAAGGTTCTGCAAAACAAGAAATGTCTAGCATCGTATTTGCAAGGAACAAAATTCCTCAGCATGACAGCATTTAGTTGGGAAATGTTAAGCCCACATTTATAAGATGTACATATTTATACACCTGAGCCAGGAAACAAATAAAATGGTATTCATTCTGTGTTCAAAAATTATATAGGTTTCTAAAACCTCAGAGGTTCTTTATTTGTAACATTTCAGGTGGAATAACAGTAAACACGGAGCATTAAGAAATAAAGTAGTCCACTCATACTTGCTAAAATCAAAATGGAATGTCAGTGAAATTATCATTTCTATCTTAACTGTCTACATCCTGAAATCAAGACGACATTTGACAACTAACATGTCATTTCTATCCATCAGCTAAGTGAACTGCAACAACTTCAGCAGGCTGAGAGAAGGTGCTATTTGAAAAAATCAATCCATTAATCTTCAGGAAGGTAACACACAATTTATTTTGAATGCAGAGACTATAACGACATTTGCCAGGTAAAGACAAAGAAAACAAGGCCAACTGAGCTAAAATAGAACATAAAGAGAGTTCTTAAGGTAAGAAGAAAATGACTATATATGTGAAGTTAGATTTTGATTACATCACTGCAGTTAACTCTTGTGAAGTTTCAGTGAATACTTAACAGCTCCAGCTGAGGTTTTATCTAGAACAAAATGTGGCATCTTCAGCATCACTCTTTTAATACTACACCTGATACACGCCTGGAGTCAATTTACTGGAAAGAGTAATTAAGAAACCAGTACTCATTCAGCTGTCAGTCAAGCCTGTTCACTTCCTATACTTTTGATGAGAAAAACATCAACACAAGTTTTCTTAAGTACTTGCTAACTAGTTCACAAGTTTTCTGTATTATTTTAGACTAAGACATCTGTGTATTTAAGAACAAACATTCCCAGTACTTTTTTTCATTAAAGTCATTCTCTGGAGAAGCACTGATTGATATTCAAGCAAAACAGATGCCAGCAAACTGATTCTAGCAGCCTCGAAGAACGCTAAATAAACTTGAAAAGTATGAAAGCTTCTTCAAGGGTAATTTGAAATAAAGGAGAAGAATGGACTTCCAAAGAGAATTAGCAAGCCTTAAATTTCTTACTGATTTAAAACAACAACTGTTGGCTTCAATAAGCATTGGGGAAAAAAAGAAAAAAAAAAAAAAAAGAAAAAAAAAAGTCCCAAATGTTTTCTCCCTCCTAAAAACCAGATGCTGCTATCTCCTCTTGTTCTACAGAACATAGAGGCATTCCACAGCACATATAGAACAGAGATCACATAGAGCCTCGCCGTCTTTCGCACTTGACACAAGGTGACATTCTGAAGAGCACATACATACAGCACTTCATTTTCTCAACTGGTATCTAACCTGACTGCTCACTTTGAAAGTAAAGCAATTATGAGAATTCCAAATTAGAGAAGCATTCCAGTATGCATTCCACCTCTTGGTACAATTTAGGCAATTTTCAGGGATTGAAAAGGGACTAAGAGAATCCTGGACACCAGAGGAACATCCTAGGATCTCTTCATTAACTCAGGGAATATATGGAAACCTTTCAATACGTGATGCACACGCTGTGACTTTGAGTGCAGTGATCTCATGTAGAGAAATTAATGGATGTTTGGAACAGGAACAGATGGGAGTAAGAAAAATTTTTTTTTTTAAATCAGCATTATTTACTTTTAAGTGGAAAACAAACAATCTATAATTTGCATTGTGTACTTGTTTATGAATATGAGGCAATTGAGGGCTGCACTTCATTTTCTGTCTCTACAATTATAGCAAATTTCAAGTTTTAAGCTCCTAGAGTGATTGAAAACAGTAAAAGAAATAGCACTCTAGTCTCACTTTTTATGTTTGCAATATAGTGACAACATTAAAGGGAGTTGATTAGCCAATTCCACATTGCCTTTCCTGTGAAAAAAACACCTGGAAAATACCATTCTGCATGGAGGAGAAAGTAACTTTTGCTATATATTGTCTCTGTAGAAAATCATTCTGATTTGCATGGAACATATTACTAACACATCTTTCTTTAAAAAAATGCCACTCTATTTAAAGATGGGCTTGTCACTAACCTTTTTGTATCTCCTTTTTGGACTTTTACCCAGTGCTCCACTTGAGCCATGTTACTTTTTCTTTGAATCTGTTTATCTGGATTTGTTCTAGGAACAAACCCTCTTTTATACGAGCTGGTACCATTCTGCTCCACTAGGCCAGCACTCATACTTAATGAACTAGGAAGCGTTCCATTTTTCTCTGGCTGAGGCTGAGCTACTTGGGACCTCGATGCATTCATGAAGTCTGGAAATAATGAATCAGCTTCTGTTAACGCATGCTTAGCCTTTCCCTTCTTAGTTTCCACATTTCCTTTTCTGTGGATATAACGCTCCTCCTCTTTTTCTCTTATCTCTTCATGCTTCTCATATCCAAGCATTTCAGCTGTTTTTTGATAGCTTTCTTTTGTATCTGTAATCTCTGCCTTCACGCACTCTTTACAGGCATCCACATGATTGACTTGGGGAACAGCTTGCTGATTCACTTTTTCAGTTTCTCTGAAAAGAAAAAAAGCCATGTCAGTAATGAACACTGCTTAATTGTGACAAGCTGATGTGGTCTTATTATTTTAGAAAGGGTACTCGGAAAAGCACCTTCTCCAGGCTGTGATAAATTTGACGTTACGATAGATATGCTCAGCAAAACTCAGTTGTTATCCCAGTTAAACAAAAGTTACCTTTACATTGCTATCAAGGAAGCAGAAGTCATTTGCATGCATCTATAAAAGTGACTGAAAATACAAATATTGTATCACAGAAGTGTTCAGCTTGTTTGTACATAATATCACACAACTGTAGAGAAGAAAGTCTTCCTATCTTGGGAAACACTGAAGGCTAAAAAACCAAAACCAAACGCCCAGCTGCTCATTTTCAAAGTCAAAAAAGTCTTTCATATCTGTGTAGATGCCTTAGGGACTACTCGGTTCTGGCCAAGAGGACAGAAAAACATCTACATTTGAGTTAGTCCTATCATTGTCCAGGGAATTTCTAACCTAGAGGCTATTCCTGAAAAATAATAATAATAAAAAAAGTAATCTCCAATGCTCCTAGTACGCATGTTGCAATGCACACCACTTCACTTATTTACCTTATTGTCTACATATTTAAAAAATTCCACACCAGAAATCTCAATATTAAACTTATAACACACTATAAAATGTCTAAGAATCCTAAAAGTTTCATGTTGCTTCTGATGTCTATATATATATACACACACACACTCTTCATTGGCAATTTTCTCCATCTCCTTATAATGGTAAGCTTCTAGAGAACATTTTTTTCACAATTTAGTGGAGTATCATTGATCTCTGAGTAGCACCTCGTCTTCCCCAAAACTAAGTCCAGCTTCTTTAAAGCATAATGAAAGGTGAATTCTGAGTAAGTGTCATAAAAATGGTTTTCACTTTAGTCGACTTAGTATCTCAAAATGAATAGCCTCCTAGGAGGAAGGACACTGGATCAATACTTCTGACATGGCAGGCTGCCCCGATTTTTTTTCCAATTATTCCTGTCATTGTAAAGGAGATAAAGGGAAAAAAAAAGGTATCAGGTTACATGTTATTTGAAATTTAAATTAAATCCCGAGAATCTTAACACAAACTCTCTGGAAGAGAAGGTGATCCTTTGCCTGTATTTGATTTGCCAAAAGCAAGCAGTAGTATGAGATCTTCTGAGAAACTGCACCCATTGGCTGTTGCAGGTGTATGAATTTGCACACAAAACCTGTAATTTTTTAACTGAAATTTCCTAAAAAATAAATATCTATACACAGAATCTAACCCATGTCACTAAATGTGGGCACACAGTTTGTATGTAGACACAAATACCGAACACTAGGTTTTCTCAATCAATTTTAGCTCATTCATTCACAATGGAATGTAAATTAAAAAGAATTATATCGTTAAAACGGGAATGAGTTTCATGCACACATTTACAAATACGACTCAGAAATAATCACCAATGCATTTATATATAAAATATATTTTTAAATCTTTTAAAAGCTAACAGTTTCTGTACTGAACTTGCCTCTTCAGTGAGGAGCGTGTTTGCATAAGAGCAGCTTGATTCATAGCCCGGATCCAGCCATTCATGTCCTCTTGGGTATCTGCACTGAAGTAGTACGTCCGCATCCCTGAATGCTCTGCCTGAGAGCCAATAACAGAATTCTTATTATAAATATATGCCCGCATACCTGTATGAACAGCCTGTAAGAAAAAAAAGGAGAAATAGAAGTCAGGCTGCCCTTTAGTTTCCACCTCCCCTCAGAAAACTTACTGTAACTTTCCCTGATCTCTTTAAAAAAAACTTTCCAGATTTTTTGACCATTTCTTGAATTTTGGGTAAAATTATTGTAGTGCCACAACAGGCTATAGTGCAGCAAACTCAGGTGGCACTCTGATTTTTACCAAAATTCTTCCACCTCTTTTTCACACTATTAAGCTAAAAGTGCAGCGCTTCTGGAAATTTCAGCTTTTCATTTTCTCTTAAATCATACATTTTGTTTGCCGTAAGTACCGTACAAAACAAAGTAAAGAAATTCTCACTGACACATGCATAAGTAAGCAAATTTTCCCAGCTCATTTAATAAAGCAATTTATTCAGACAAAACACAGACAAAAATCTTAAAATCCAAGCAATTAAACTGCTTATTTAAGACCGGATTATATCGCATGTTAAGATCTTTTAGTTACAGTGTGCACTTGAATCTCTGTATTAGCTGCAAAATCACAAGACTTACTGATAAAGTTAGTAATACTGATGGAATTATCACAGCACATAAAATATTGACAAGTACCTCTGCACACTAAAATAGTCCATGAAATTCCACTGCAAACTAGAGGTATTTGGAAAGTCTCTACAAATATATTCAATATTCAAATGAATCCAATATGCAACGTCTTTGTAACTCTAGGCTAGAGCTGAATGTAATCAAATCTCATCCACGTTTGTATAAGCAATGGTGTAAGTATTACTAAGTCATAGTAGGCCTGAAACACTTGACTATATTTCCTCAAGTTAAATTACAGATGTGCTTCAGATTGGCAGGGAGAGATTCATGTCCTTACTTTCCCCAAAACTAAAGATGGTATACTTGGCTTGAAAGCTCTTGTAAGGATATTAAAGCAAAATCAACAATTTAAACTGCTTTTTATAACAATAAACCTGCTACCACACACAAAAGCTGAAGCCATGAAGCACTGCTGAGATAGAGCTTTTTTAAAAGGGAAAAAACTTATCTCAACTTTTCATTTGGCTAAATCTTCTTTTGAGTTTAAACGTATTTCACACACCTTCTGATCCGACTGGTCTTTTTCTTTTGTTGCAATCCTATTGCATCCTGCTCTTAAAAGCATGTGCCACGTGGCCTTTGCCTTCTGCCAGGCAACCCAAGCAAGGAGACCTGGGTTGCTTTGGAGCCCGGCGACTACAGCCTCTGCAGGGTCAGTGACCTGCCTGCATCACACCCGCAGCGGAACGGCTGAGACTCTGGCCAAAGAGCCAGCCAGAAGGACAAGAAAAGGGTGACAGAGAGAAGTTCAAGACTCTCTCCTGCTTGAAAGAGTCTCTGCTTCCCAACAGTGTATAGGGTTCCTCCACAGACCACGCTGAGCCCATAGACAGTGGTGCTAGAATTCAGCAGTGCCTCCTGCATTGAACCAGACTATGTATGCCCCACGGCAGATGACACAGTAGGACCCTAACATTCACCAGTTACATACATGCTGAAAAAACCCAGAACCTTGGGTGACTAACTGTGGAGACTGCGTTCCACACCGATGTCTGGGTTTAACAGCTGTCTGTCTTACTTGACCAGTACGTCCTGGTCAGCATAAGCCGTTTGCCTGGCAGCTTCTCTCTCAGTGGTGCCTGATGACCGCAGCAGCTGAACACATTGCCTAAGAGGCTGTCGGTGGAAATGGCATAAAAATGCAAAGTATGTTGCACCATTCCCCCTTGAGAGACTGAAGCTAGCAGACAGCCGTAAACATTCATAGCTTCAGAAAGGCTAATGGAGATGGTGTGTTACTATCCACAAACACAACATCCTGAAGTTTATAATACATAAAACTGATTAAAGGAAAATTCGTGTATATTGCAGTTATTTATTAGTAGCATGTTTTATGTGCAAGAAAGCCACTCTGTACCAATGTCCTGTAGCTGTCACTGGTAGCAGACATAGAAGCTAGCTGGTCTTTTTTACTGTTTTGTTTTGTTTTAAGCAGTAGCTATTAGGATGACCACAGCATACTAAAAAGCCTAAAACACAGCACATGCGTACATGAGCACCAAACACACAACAGGGAAAAAATAATATTGGTACCTATTCATGCATTCAGATGCCTTAATGTGGATAGATTGAGAAGAAAAGCAGTCTCTCTCCCATAATGCACAGAAGGAGAAATGGACAGTAAACCCCAAGAGCATACCAATGGGATAAGACAAGGACAGAAAGTTAAACAAGTTAAAATCAATAAAAGATTCATATTTCCAAAGAAAATACTTAACAAAAGACTATACTAAAAGTAACTAGTGCCTAGAGCTGTTATGTCCACCTGCAATAATCAAAATTCCTAGGAGAGAAGCAGGGACAGTAGGACAAAGGGAGAGGGGAACAGTTTTCTAACAATTGTAATCATTCAAAGTTTCTCCTCTCAATAAGCTGCAACAGATAGGAAATTCTCCCTTCTCCTGAAGTTCAACATTTATGAACCATTTATAAGCAAAAATTGAAATAATACTATAAACTCATCTTTCACCCTTAAATAATTGTGAGCTTTTTCCAAACTCCTAGAAGCTGAATCTTTCCTCTCCCAAATTCTAAGACGGCACCTCTCAAATTTATAGTCCTTGGTGTTTCTTTACCCGACTCTCCAGATCCAGAGAAGTTTTATAACCAATACAGAAGCCTAAGGAAGCAGCAATGATCCAGAGAACATAAAGGAACAAACTATGTCAAAATGTTTTAGGAAAAATCAGTGAGATCAAAGAAACAGGTAAGAAGTTTGCCCTGTCCCCACAGGCCTCAGCAACAAACAGATACTTCCACTAGTAACTCTTAAGAGTGTCAATAATCAAAGGATGTTTAAAAACAAGCTGCAGTAGCATTTTCTGGAAGTAATGATTTAGCTTGGCTTTCTAGGGTCTGAATTTCCTCACGCTGAGAGGCTGTATCTCTGAAAAAATAAAAAGGAGTAATTTGTATCTCCAACGCTACTTCCTAGCTCTTACAGGAACATCACACCATCCTTCATTGACTTTATTTGGTAGTTTACTTCCAGTATTCTCTCATATTTTAACACAAAAGACCAGTTAAAAATAGTTTTCACGTTTGAGGACAATGAGGCTTCTAACAGACTGTGATGACATAAACCTTCATGAATTGATACTATTCATGTTTAAAATTGTTGTATTACTAAAAAGTACAGTCAAGTCTCTATTAATCACGAGTACTTCCAGCTATATATCAAGGTAGTGCAAAATTTTTCCACATTGTTTTTGTGCTCCCTCACAATTGTATCAGTAAAAATATTACTGTATTAAAAGCCATCCCAGTTAGATTCATTAAGTATCTAAGATATTAGCTACAGAACTAAATATGCAGTAAGAATCCTGAGTTCTAAAAGGCTGTCACACAGCTTAATGACAGTAGCTTACAGCTAATCACAGCACTTGGCCTGGGACAGGTAAACAATGTGAAAACTTCATCAAGAGAGATACTTAAAAGTAGAGTTTCTAAACAAAACAATTTAACATCCATACTGCTACACTTCAAAGTAGGGTTTTGATTGCATTTGAACATCCTGTGCACAGTTCTGCAGGTCTGTAATTGTTAAACACTCCAAGATACAAAAGCTGAAAGCTGGGCCTCAGGACATGATGAAAGGAAAAGAATTTTGAGAACTGCTATGGTGTCCATGTTAACAGCAGGGTTTAACATACATCCTGGTGAGCTCGTATTCTACAAACCTTCTTCCAACTGAATCATATGCTAAAAAGCACCCATGCATTTGCTGAGTAAATTTCCTTCCTTCTTTTAGTTTTACAAACCAAAATGTTGCAAGTTTTTGCAGCTTGACTGCTTCCCTGGCTTCAAAAACTCATTGTTACTTAAAACAGCCACTTAAAATGGGAGCCAATCCTTCTATTCTAACAGAAGACTTCCAACAATCTAAATAAATGACAGGCCAAAAGCAAAAGGTGACACGGCACATTCGCCCACTCATTCAGGACTTAAATGTGAAAAAGTCTTATCTTTATTTTGAGCTTAATCTGCTTGTGTTTTCTATTTCTGGCTGCACTACGTCGTGAGACAGAATGTCCGTCTACACTCTGGATATGGAAGTGTACTGAAAAGATTAGATAAGGTAATGGCTGGTGAGTGATGGAATGCCAGTACAGCCCTGCTCCTGCCACTGGGTGCCCACAGCCCACTCTGTGACCGCCGCTGAACGTCAGTGTTGGATGAGGTCCATGCAACAGGAATCTTTCAGAATCCTCCTACCACCCTAGGAGTTGCTTTTAAATAAAATGAGACTGCAGCCTCAAGTCTGCAATCAATCACTGAACACATAAAGCAGAGTTAAGATTGGCCTAAAAAACTAACACATGAAATGGATGTTGTAGGGTTTTTAATGTGGATTTTGAGCATGAAGTTTCTTTTGCTAACAATGCTCCATAACAACTTTTTAGTGATGACCCTATGTTGAAAGCCTGAGGTTACTGGGTCATGGTGATTTCCAGAAAAAGACTTCAATTAACAACCCTGTAGAACTCAAATAGGTATGATATTCAAAAAGGAACAGAGCAAGGCTGCATTTTTTTCTGAAAATGTTTCACGGTGACTGTTTAGCTGTGGGTTCTGCTGCACGGGAAAGCAGAGGCACAACTTCACAGTGGTGACTTGAGGCCCTGCCTGTAAAGCATACATCTTGGAAACTATATGAGCTGGAAACTACACATACAAGCTTTATTTTCCCTTTATCACTTACTGTTTAACAATTCTAATATACATTCAATTAACATTTACAAAAACCCTTTCAGTAAAATAAAAAGCAGATTTTTTTTTTAAACTAGATACTATTGCTACTTTCTGTATCTCCTTCCCCAGTCTGCACTAATTCAAAAGAAGCAGAAGCCTAGAAATACATGAAGCCTCCTCTTTCAGTATGTGCTTCTTCCTAGAAGGCTCTAGAAGAGATGGGCTTTATGAATTCCACTCATTAAATTTGCAGGGGAGTACTTTTCTTAAACAAAGGCTCCTTTGTAGCTTGTCCTGCTATCACATTCAATGCATTTGAAACAGCAGAATAATCATTTCCACAAAGCACACTGGATCTCTTTAAAATAAATTTCCAAAGTTGACATTTGTTTAATAAACTTAAACCCATTATCTACTTGAAAATAGAACTGAAAGCCATAAAAGGTAGTTTACAATTTTAAAACACCTCAAAAATAAAAATGCAATATTAAGCCTAAGCTGGGCAAACCTCCTTCTTTTTGGTACAGAACAGATTTTAACAGGAAGTTTCCTTCTAGATCTCCTAAAGTATACCTGATCAAAACCTGATTTCTGATTTATTTATTTTTTTAAGATATATAGCTCATTTGTTTGATAGAAAACCAGGTTCTGCTTCAAGTATCAGTAGAACTAAAATTTGTAACATACACTGAAGTTTCTAAACTTTGCCTTAGTGCTGCAGTTCAGGCAATCAGTTGGAGTCATCTTTTTCCACTGCCAAGAAGCAATGTATGTTTTATTTAATTTTCATAGGGTTTTGGAACAAAGACTAGAACTGTACATTATACCATTTTTAAAATTTTTTTTTAAAGAAAAAAAACACAAAACCAACTTCAAACTTTATCAAACAAGATTAATCTTTCTTTAAAAGAAGCCCATGTCACTTAGGACAATTATTACTCCCCCCCAGAAAAAAAAAAAAAAAAGAAGAAAAAAATCACTTCTCCTTTTTCCCCTTGAAATGAGGAAATTAAACATCAAAGGCTACAGTGTTGTCATTTTCTAACTGTGAGAATTGAGATCATTATTTTGTTTAAAAAAAAAAAAATCACAACAAAACCAAAACCAACTATCAGACTGCTATGAGATCAAGTACTCTACAAAGGAAAACAAAGACAACTTTTCTTTCAATTTCTAAACAGTACTGGAACAACTTATCAATACTAATTTCTGATTTCAGAAACCAGATCTTTACTCACAGATACGTTATTAAGCTCTTCAGACACTTACATAGAAAGAGACATTAATATCAATTCATAGGCCAAAAAAAAGTGTTATCTCACATTTGATCAGGCAGTCAACAAACCTATCTACTTCTAAAAAAAATAGTAAATAGAAGAGAAAAGCAGAGGATGTTTCTGTTTACAACAGCAGCTTTCCCATTGCAAATAAAAATTTTAAAATAAGATTAGCTAATAAACTTTGTAATTGTACCTTAAAAGAAAACTTGCGATTTATGCGATCTTCAGGTCCAACTGGAGATATTACATAACTAGGCAATGGTATGCTACCCAGAACAGATTCTTCTCTGCTGTCTGTTGAATAAAAAAAATACAATCTAATTCATTACACTTTTCAACAGGGTAACAATACATTCCTCTATGGACACACAGACAACAGGCATTAAGTAGAAAGAAGAGGGGTCCAGGCTAGACATAACAAAAGCATTTTCCCCACAAGGATACAGGCCGATCAGGAAGGTTGTGCCATCTCCATGGAGGTTTTCAATGCCTGACTAGATTAAGCTCTGAGCAACCTGGGCTGACTTCTTTCCTGACCCTATTTTCACCAGGCAGTTGGACTAGACAATTCCTGGAGTCAATTCTGACCTGAATTTTCTTCTGACCCAACACCCATAATATATGGTAAAAAATGTTTTATTTTTAAAGATAAAAGATTGAATTTCTTTTGGGAAAAAAACCCCACCAAAACCCAAACAGTTTGGGCTTTTTTAATTGATTTGGGGTGCGTGTATGTGAATTTTTTCGGTTCAAACAGAAGAATACGCTTTGAGAATAAAGCTTATTGTGACAAATGAATTGTGACAGGCTGCATAACGACAGACCTTCCATTTAGCATTCTACATCTATGCTAATTGCTATAATTAGGAAACCCCTATTACTGCTGGCTCTAAAGTGATCAGCAGCAGAAAATGCAGTGCCTAGAAATACAAATTCGAGTTTCATATCCTGTAATGCTCTCCAAAAACTGTGACACACTACATGATATTCAAAACTTCCAAATAACCTTACACAATACCATTATTCCTAGTTCAGCCTAAAACCACATGTAACCTTTTGTGGTAGAAATACTCCATGTAGACGTTCTCACTCTTACACTGTCCATCAGATTAAAACTGAATCAACACCCTGACCTGGCCCTAGGGCATTCTCAAAGACCCAGCTGTCCAAGTGCAAGCAAGTAGGTAACACGACACAGACCAGAGATGGGATAAATCTTAAACTGTTTTTGCTACCAAATATTTTGTAACATAAATCTTTGCATATATCAAGGATAAGTTATCTGAAAAAGAAATTATTACAGCACCCTCTTGCTCCCCAGCTCTGGCCTGAAATTTGCTGCACCTTAAAGATGTAAGGATAAGTACTTGTTTCACTCTGCATGTCCTCAGAATACCTAACTATATCTGAAGAGTTCAGTTAGTTTATGCTTGCAATGTGAGTTTAACAGGTGAACTGTTACAGACTAACCCAAAAGAGCTAGTATCTACTCACCTTTGTAGTAAAACAAACAAAAATCAGCAAGCACAAACCACCGTCTTTTCCATAATCGCATCCCAGAGCTATCCTGAAATGCAAGAAATGTGGTAAACTTTTCATGTAAGGAAAGTTAACAGCTTACCATACAACACTGTACCCTTGAGTAGTTTGACAGAAGTTTACCTAAATACCAAACAAGTGGCTGGTACTTTAACAAAATATTATGTACTAAGAAAGACAAGAGGCAAAACAATCAGCTCTAAAATAATCAGGGTATTCAAACTGCTAATTTTCATTAAGTAATCAAACTCACATTCCAAACAGCATTCAGATCAGCCTTAAACACAACCAACGCTTATTTTATCTAGACAGATGTGTTTGCAAGTATACATCTGGATGGCACAAACCCCAGCAGGGACTGCCTGTAGACCAAGATGAAAACCACTACCCAGCTGTGAAGTATGACCTCCCGTTTCACACAATGATCCCCTATAATTCTACAGTCAATTTCCCATATGTTACCCATGTCTAAAATGTAATTTAATCAAATATTCCACAGGAAATAAAAGAGGGTGCATAATATGAGAATTTTAATGAAGTATAATGTAATATGTCTGTGGTGATCTATATACATATCATCTTGTCAAAATGAGTAATATTTACATTGAAATTCATTTTAGAAGCTTGTAAAATTGCCAGACTGTAACTTAAGCAAGTACAACTTATTCAGCTGAGGTAGGCTTTGATGAGACCAGCAGCACAGAAAGCATCTTCAGGCTTTAAGTGCTTGCAAGGAGAGGTAAGGGCACAAAAGGAAACAGCTAGAGGAATGCAGTATATCCTATATACTACTTCTTTCTGCAGTCATATTAAGTATGCAAGGACTTTCTTCCCTTTCCTTTTCATGCTATGATGCTGTCAACACATAATGTATCCGAATTCTGATTCTCTTCTAAAAACTAATGGACTTGGGTAGTGGATGTCAACAGAACTGATAGCAGACTGCAGCTCTCCATGCAGGAGGAAGCGGATGGCTGTCAGCAGTTTCACCTTCCTGTGTACATAGAATCATAACTGTGAGCCTCAGAGTTCAGCCTTCTCCTACTCATCTCTAAACCTAGCTACTTGATCTCTGGTGATAATCTGACGGGTGCTGACTGCCAAATTAGAAGCAGGGAAATATTCTCACACAACAAACATTTTTTTTTACTTTTTATACTTAAGGGTGTGCTTCTCTCAGCTTAAGAATTCAAGATGCAGCAGCTGTAAAATTCTGTTTGTTGGATGAAATCCTATAATGCAGCCTTTGCTTGGACACTGGTCTTGGGACAACAAAGTATGGTGAATGGGTTCTTGACTCCCTTCATTTTCTCCCTCCTGCTTCTGGAGGAAAAAAGTCATATGGAACACAAGAGGTTTAGGGTAAACATAAGGAAAAACTTTTCCACAGTGAGGGTGTCAGACACTGGAACAGGCTGCCCAGGGGGGTTGTGGAGTCTCCTTCTCTGGAGGCGTTCAAAACCTGCCTGGACACGTTCCTGTGTGACTTGGTCTAGGCGATCCTGCTCTGGCAGGGGGGTTGGACTAGATGATCTTTCTTGGTCCCTTCCAACTCCTAACATTCTATGATTCTATGATATGGGTTAAGCCTTTGATCAGAGTCTACAGGCATAGGCAAGCAGACAAAATAAGGCCTTCACAGCCAATCTCAGGTTTGTAGTGCATTCTGAGGGAAACTGAGGTCAGCATGGCAGCAAGCCAGAAGGAGAAACAGGGAAAATAAACATATTTAGACAATAAAATTATAGCCTAAACACTTAACCATGATGATGATGCCCATTTACTATTGATTCCACTTCTGAATCAAACCTGTACATAAAACTTGGTTTTCACACTTGCTGAGAACAAGCCCCTCGTTATGGAAGCTTGTAGAAGTACCCAACTCTGCCCTGCATCACCAACATTCAAGCTTCTGTTTATTCAGTTACTTGGATAGCACTTACTTTTCCCTGATGACTGTACTGAATTATATGAACAGAAACAGATGATTACATGCATACCTGTTTGTGTAGCCAGCCTCTTACTATAACAGGAACATTGGGATTCCTCCTGATAGCTTGTTCCCTCTTCCCAAAGCTATGAACTTTGTTTCCAGCCTTCACAACCTGTAAAGAAGTACAATGCAGCAGTGTTTTTAAACTGTACTGAGATTCCTTTCATATTACAAATAACCTCACCTCATTACACAGTAACAAAGTATTTATAACATTTTCAAGGGCAAGTAAATAGACAAATATTTACAACATAGCAAAGTCAATCTTCCACTTTCACCAAGGTATCGGTACCCGGACGTTCTGGCAACTCCCAGGTGAACAGCAGCAGCACTGGCAACTCCAGTCAGCAAGGCAGAAGTGCTGGTATTGTCGAGTGCACTGCAACAGCTGCATTCAAGTCTCTCTTGGCAAGATGGTACAAATCTCTTACACACACAGGACTTTATGCATGTGAATCCTATTCTTGATCCTCATTGTTTGGGTTGGGGTTTTTTTTGGTAGTTTTTTGTTTTCTTCTCTGTTTAATGCAAACAACACTGACAGCTTAATAAAATGTCTGGACTTTTGACCATGCAAACAAAAGGAGAAGAAAGAGTGATGCTGTTAAGGAAGAGACTTAGAGGGCAGTAAGTGTAAATCACAAGAACTAGGTAATAGTTTACTGCAACCTCAGTTTTGACTCACAGGGGTAAAACTATTTCAAAAACAAACAAGGAAAGCCCATCAGGCTGTGAAAAAGACAGTGAGAATCTCTGGGTGAATAATCTGCCTGTTCTTTTCCATTCTCAGCACAGTTTGCTACTGCAAATGCTTTAGGAACCTGGGGTGCACAAACCACCCTTACAGTTGCTCCCAACTTCTCCAAGGAAAGACCTCCCCAGATTCACACTCTGCCTCCTTCCTACAATGTCTCTCTTTTGTTTGAATCTCTCCTTTCTGCTGGTCAGGACATTGATGCTCTGACCACTGCAGACAAACAGCAGGTCTGGAAATGAGCACTCTTGTCATACATAAGGGATAAAATCATAAGAATATCAGTGTACTGTTTCTGCCAGTCAGATAACATCTAGACTAGAGGATAGCACAAATAATAATAAAATATTCTAGTAATATATAACTTTAAAAAATTCTGTTAATCTTGAAGCCAGACTTTACCAACCTACACTAAATCTCACACATTTTAGCAGACATAAGCACACATCTTAATGCATGATTCAGATAACAGTAATAATCAGTAAGAAAAAAAAAAATCTACATTTTCTTTGGTGCTATAGCATAGAAACCAGCAATGCAGACTTAATACTTGTAAGATATCAAAGGGCAGATTTTACTGGGTACTCTGCCCAAGGCCTGTTTACCAGGAAGCAACAGCATGGTGCTTTCAGCTCTGCTGAGAAGTCAGGTGAGCTACATGTCATGGTCATTTCTATGAAACAGCCTGACACTTAGGAGACAGGAAGAATGCCAAATACAGGCTTTTCCCTAGGGTGACACCTCACCAGTGAGCTCTTTACAAGACTTCTGTGCAGCCCCTTGGAGCAGATGCCCCTGCCATTCAGCTGGCAAAAACGTTCAGAGCAAAAAGCAGGTGAGAATGGTATCACCAAGATCTCCCAGCCCATTTCTCTGCCATACCTGTGCTAAGGCTCTCAGCTAACAGGATGCAGAGCGCTAGCTTTGTGCAAATGCAGCATGTCAACTATGACCTCAAAATCTCTCTCAGCACTCACTCACAGACCTACAAGCAGCAAGTCCGACACTAAAGGAAGGAAGAAATAAGGTGTTAGGCATTTTGTGTTTGCTATTAAAAATATTTCCAAAGGTAACTTCTGAACCTGTGTCCAAATATCACTTTAAACAAACACAGAGATATGCTGCACTATCAAAGATCTGCTGGGGTAACAGTATTACATATACTGACTTCCATTCTTAAGAAGCCTCTCAGACTTTCCATGTCACAATAATCACTATTTTTCTCAATTATCATTCAAACACTGTCAGGTAGGGATATGGTGCTCCTATGCTTTAAAAAGGTTTTTGCTTGGGTAGAAGAAATTACATCTTCTTTGGGCTAAGTTATGAGAACCCACAGCCCTGTTAAAGTCAGCATTAAAATAGTACTGCATTTAAAGCAAGTGGAATTCTAATCACCAAGTTGAAACAGCCTTTTTCTGTTACCTTAGAGCCAGGTTTCATATCAACAGCAGATGTAGTTACTGCGGTGGATGTTTCACTGACCATGCTTGAAGGTCTTTGGTTTATTTGTTGCTTGGACATAGATGAATTCTGTCTAGAAAACAAATAAAAACAGATAATCTAAAGCACACTGTTTCAAACAGTCAGTTTTTCCCTTTTATGTTTAAGATTCACAGTAAGCGATGACTGACAAACTAGCCAAACATTTCCCATGTATCTGCAACTTCCTTTGCACTACCCCTGTTATTTCCATTTCAGGTATTTCTCAAGCAGATGACAGTGACATCTGATGATTGGTATTTGTCTATGTATAAGAAGGAAGAAACCTGCCAAACTGTCTGAAAATCCAACAGAAAATCAAGATATAACAAAGAACACTCAGAGAATATAAGGCTAATGCAGAGAAACTAAATCGTGCCCAATTTACTGCAAATGCAAAAGAGCCCATACTGGGGAGGGAAGGGTAGGAGGCAGCACTTGGCAATAACAGGCATCTTATTTAAAGCCTGCTTGTTAGATCTTTCACTAACTTAATGTTAGATCTTTGAACCTGTCCAACATATGATTCATACCACAATATGAACTATTAAAATAGCTTTTAAGTGAAATGGTACCAGGTATTGTTAGAAATAAGTAACTTCTGAGTCATACTAAGATGTAAGAAATCTTGGTAACCAGCCCAGATGCAGATAGTCATTTAAAGCATAGGTGAGATCAATTCCACTACAAAAACCTGTTCAACAAGAAAGAATTCAGTACAGCTGCCCAGATGAAGAAATAAGAGGATAAAAGGAAGTGCAAAATCTTGTGGGATCCCTCATGCAGGTTGTGAAGAGAAGCGTCAGTAGCCAAGCTCATCACCACGTTGTGAATTTAACCCATGTGTTGTATTTTCAAAAACCATTAACATAGTTTAGCAAATTGTATTTTAGGAACAAGTAGCAACACATTCACATCAGGGAAAAAACCCCAAACAACCAAACTTAACAATCCATGATTTTCCTTTTCTCATTTCAGTAAGTAACCAAAGCCATATAGTTAAAGAACAAACAAACAAAACCACACAAGCCACACCAAACATTACTGTTGCTACCACTGACATTCAGTCTGATTCTGAATGCAACAGAGAACAGAGTAATTGTGAGCAGTTACCCCTTGTAAGAACAGAGAAGAAGGGTTTATGACTGTAGCAGCTCAACCCAGGGTTTAACTGAGGATGAGGTGTTTGCCACCGTTGCTCTTCCTCAGTTACAACCTGAACAGTTACCTGTCCAAAAGCTTTTATAGTTGATTTGGTGTCAGGGAAAGCACATATTTCCATTTGTGACTACACAATTTCAATTAAGCTTGCAGGGATGTAACACAGTTTTGAAGCCATTTCCTCTATGCCTTGCTTATCTGACAAAAATCCATTCTTTATAGCTTTCATACAGAAGTTCAGGCCCAAGAGATGAGGAGAAACTACAGCAAGTCCCTCAAATCCCTGGCCAGTCTCGAATGCATGAGAGCTTCACCACATCAGTTTGAGTCCCTTTGCCTTACCTCTTAGGGATCAGGTATCCTACTTCAGCATTTCATCAACTTTAGGAATATCCAGCTTTGGCAAAAAGCAGATCAATACACTTCCCATATATAGCACTGCCTGACTAAGCTATTGCTGTTGATCAGCCAGGTTCTTCTTATCTGCTTTTGACTCTGTTTTCACTTGCACCCTTTCCACTCTATAGAGTTTCAAAACAGGTAGAAAATGCAGACTTATACAACATACCTGTATCTTACGTGCCCCTTCCTAGCACTTACTTATCAAAAGGGTTCCATTCCCCTGCTCAAGGCAACTAAACTGAAAGCCGGTATTTCAGTGAGGAACACTAACACAGAGATGTAACCATCTTCAACACTTTCCTCCAAATGAATCTAAAGGAGTAGATTCCATAGCATGAAGAAAGCCACTAGAAATGAGTTGCAAAAGTGTGAAAATAAAACACATCCAAGGAAAATGTCTGGCCTTAGGAGACACAAAATTTCTCTTCTTCTCTTGAGGTTTAGATTCTCCACAATGTCCACACCACAAACTACTGAGTTTTATACTGTAGGACAATTGTACAATATTGTCCAGACACTCACTGGGGCGAGGAGGGAAGAAAGGAGGAGGTGGAGGGAAGAGGAAAGAACACATAACTTACATGTTAAGAAAATCTCTATGCCTTCCAGACTATAGCTATTCTGATTAGATTGTATTTCTCCATTTTGGGAAGCAACTATTTCATAGAGAGCTAACTTCCTAAGGAAGGACAAAAATTGGAAGTAAAATTTAAGTTTCAACAAATTGGAATTATTTTTTCCAATTAAAACATTAATAATGGAAGAGAAATAACCCCAGAGGGATGGTTTTCATTATAAATTCAACTGAAGTTGAACAGATTTTCCTGATTCCACGAGATACTGTTTCACAGCAGATTAAGCATACCGCAGTTCTGAAAAACAAACAAACAAAGCAACCAAAGAAATCTAGAAGAAATACAGAGGAAGATAAGCTTTATGTGTTTAACAAGACCATCACTATCAGAAAACCAGAATGCGATACAGAATGATAAATGCATAATTGCAAAGCATTAGAACGTGGCCATTTAGCAATTTCTCTTCCACTTGCTACGGAAAGCGATCACTGCCAATAAACCAAGCTTTCCTTTTCCAGTAGTACCAAGATAAATGACAAACTTCAAATTCACAAGGAGAAACATGTTTTTTAAAAAATGTGAGGTTGCTGCCATGTGGGAGAACTCAAATAGCCAGCTAGAGAGAGAGAGCAAGTCCATCAAAAGAGAAAATACCTTATTACTCTCCTAAAAACCTGTGTTTTGCAGCAAACACTGCTGATCCTAACTTGCTCTACCTGAAATGTAACAGGAAACACCAAACAATAGCAAAAATTACTTGAAGAATTCGTATATAATGTTTCAAGGACAAAAAAGATCTGTTGCATGCAAACAGAACATAACAAAACTCAAGTATTCAAGTCTCTTAATAGCTAATTAATAATCCCAGTCTGTTTTTAAAAGCAAGTAAAAATATGCAGAATTACCTGAAACACCTCAGCACGTTAATGGTGTTAATACTGTCCTAGTAAGTATTTGCAGAGTCACCTTCAAGAGGAAGTGACTGTGGCACTAATTCTGTGCATTCAGAAACAGGAGTTCAAAAATCACTATAACCAAGGATGTTTGGTAATATCTGTTACCCAAGATATCCCATTCTGTCCTCCTAGTGATATTTTTTGTCTATTTTCAGGATAGCTTTCCTGCTGCCTCCCTCAGGTGTGTGCTTACACACACACAATTGCAGTATCTACATTCAGAGCTCCAGTCCCTTCTAAATCTTTTTTAAATACATGAAAATAACACTCCATATAGTATCTCCCATCAGCCAACTCCCTCCTCTACTTAAGCAGTGCTAGTATGTCTATAGAAATCATATTTACCAGCTGAACTGCCTGGCCAGTATTTGGTTTATTAAAAAAACAAACAAAAACCCAAACCCCTGAACAATGACAAATGATTACACCAGGAGCCCATATTAAAAGTGCAATACTCACGAGAGAACACAATTCTTTTCTCTAAAGAATCATAAAGATTAGTTGACTTAGAAGATCCACATTCATACCAGCAACTTAAAAAGTTTGTTTCATTGGAGCCAAATATGATGCAATAACATCATGTTAATCAGTTTTAATACTAATAAATCTCTTATTCAGTTAAAAAATTTAACCATCCTAGTATTTCTACGCATGGAACATTGCAGATATTTATTTGGGGGTTGTTTGGGTTTCCTCCTTTCTCTCCACCCAATAGTTTTGCTGCTATAGTAACCAAAAGCAATAGACAAAATAAGATGGCTCTCTTCCCAGAGGTGATACACAAGCTTTATCAGTTGCACAAAAAAAACAGGCAAAAAAAAAGGAGGATAATACTCATAGGTTTAAGCACACTATATTTTTTTCTCTATTTCTATGTCTATGTTCAAGTCTTAATTTTTAACCTCAAAGTCCTATGTTCTCCTTTGCAAACATAGTACTATCACAAATGTATTGTAAAGCCTCTAATACACATCTACTGGTGGTTAGCTACAGATACAATTAGATATTTGTGGCTCTAAGGGCCTGTTTCTACCTATTTGTGTACAATTATTTAAAGAACTGTTATTTAAAGGAAGCGGAGAGAGAAGGAATCTAAACATAAGTAACTCTAAGATGGATTTTTCAGAGAAATGGATGTATAACAATGTGGTTAATCTAGATCCAACACCTGCCCAGCAGCCTTATTTATACTCATTTTCCCACTGTAAAGGACAGAAATCAAGGAATGGAGGGAGGCTACCAGAGGGACTTCCCACACAGCCAAGGTGCTCACATTATTTAGAGGTGATACTGAAAACTCTGAGGTGATCAAATAGAGGGCAAATATTACTCTGTACAAAAACTGAAATGCTAACAGGAACAGACAGAAAAACAATCTTCAGATATGAGTGATCATGTGTTAAGACACCAAACTGAATTCAGAGTCAACAACAGAAAACTAACTCAAAGGAGGAAGAAATTAAAAACACCTCTGCAGCTGTTATTACTCAAAACACCACTGGCAATCTGAGGACAGGATATTTGTAAATCTTAGCACAAGGAATAGCAGCAAAGTACGTTAAAAATTATTAGGAAAGGAATAGAGAAGAAAAACTGCAATTAAATTATTACAAAAACTGATGAGCTGCACTGAATACTGCACTCCACTATAATCAATCACTTGATCAGCAAAAGGACAAGTCTACAAGCAGCATCCAGAAAGGCTTGCTCTCAAGCAGGGTGAGTGCAAGGGATGGAGCACCCATCCCACACACTACGTGAGCAAAGCTGCTAAGCTTGGAAAAAGCGTGTAAAGAGGTGGGGATTTGACAGTGGTGTCAGCTAAGAATGGGGTAGGAAATAAGGAATTATTCATCACTATTTCTACCAAAAAAAACCCAAACTACAAACCCAGAAAACTAAATAAGAAGACCTTTAGGAAGAAGTTACAGGTTGCAGGCAATACTCTTAGTTTATATCCTCCAGTTACAATGGAGTTGAGGAAATCAAATTTCAGCTTAAAAAGCAAAACTGATGTGATGCTGTTTGAAAGGGGAAACACCTTGGGAAAAGACTAGTGAAATACAATCTCAGCCTTCTACTGAAAGTATCCAGTTCTCATTTGATCAAATGAGGCAAGGGCATCTGGTTCCTAAGTGACTCATAATGAAGCTAAGATTACATCATTTCTTGACATCATTTTCCAAAACTTCTTTTCAAATCTTACCAGAACAGAGCTTGCTAGATGAGAAATGCCCAGAGTAGTCCAGGCATTCATCATTTCTAGATTACTGTAAATTACTTTTCAGATGCTAAACGTGTCCTTGTAATAGGTACATTTGTTGCAAGCTGAACAACTTTGTGCTCAAGTCTCCCCACTAGCTCCCACTAGGCCACCAGTCATCATCTGGTGACAACTCCTGGCTTTGGCCCTAATCTTAAATTAAAATCAACCCCCGAGTAGTAAATCAAGTCACAACAGCACTGAAGAACAAACTGCTGTTTATGAAACACTTAAGAGATCTGCTACTTCAGACAGGATACTTAAGCTATAGAAGAACACATTCTTGGTCAAAAGGACGCCACGATGGAAAGTTTCTACAAACTATGTCAGCCCAGAGACTTTCCAAGTGCATCCTGCTTGTGAAAGTAATTTCATCACAAGATACAATGTACAACCCTGATTCCACACCAACACACAATCAGCAACACCGATTCCATAAAAATCCCTGATGCCTGAGGGAAAAGAGCTGAAAACAGGCACAGCCTCAGTACAATTCCTAAGCCTAAAGGCAGGGACGTGCTACCAGCTCCTTTGATTTGAGCAGAGCCACCCAGGTATGTGACAGCACTCAGACACGATGGCAGTGAGCAGCATCTGTGTCAAACCCACGCTGCTGCACAGAGCTGGGACGGAACGAAGGAAACCAGAGCATCCCACGCACCTGAAAATGACATCTTTAAAGCAATTTTAACTGATCTATTAAAACCATCTCATTTTAAAAACACTCTGTATGCACTTCACACCAATAATAAAGCTTAGACAAGTGTTCCTGCAAAGTCTGTTTCCTGAGTAGTCACTACTACCACATATTCTTCTCTATATCCCTCCCAGCTATTCCCTCTTTTAGAATTAAAAAAAAAACCCCGTCTCTATTAATTCTACTACATTGTAAGATCTTTTTCCCAATCAAATGTAATTGAAGTCTAAAGATGACAAGTTATGCCCATCCATCTAATTACTCTCAAATAGATACCTCCATTTCTTTCCCCAAAAAGTTTCTAACACACACACACACTGAAGTTTACTAAAACCATGTACCACCAGCAGGTTTCCTTCCAATTCTGCTTTTAGTGTTTCATCTGCTATCAAGATTACAAAACCAGAAACAGCTCAGGGGAGTGTGACTAACCCCAGAAAGCACTGTAAGGAGTTCTATTTTCCCTTACACATGTACAAATTTTCTTTATGTTAAATTTGATTGAACATTTACAAGAGATTAAATAAAAATCAATTAACAGATGGAAGCTGGAACACAGATGCACAATGGATGTTGCCCATACTTTCTCTGAGATTCGTTCCATTGCCAGGTACAAGTTCTCCTCACTAAATGACTTGGAGCAGCATTTGCACACCTGCAGATGAGCCAAACCCCTTGTGAGAAGCAAGCCCCCCACATACCACATAACACCAGGGCTGACCTCTGGCTCAGGAGCTATTCCAGTTTTTGTACCTAGATCACAAGCCTCTCCCACACACTACCAAAGAGGTGCAGCCTCCTGTTTCATGGTTCTTAGCAGGGACCTTAACAGAGGATTGGCCTTTGGATTTGCTTTGGGCTTGGGCAAGGGCAGCTGTTCAGTTGATTTTCTTGCTGGGGCTTTGTTGCTATTGTTGTTTTTGTTTGCTTGGTTTGTTTTTTAAACCATATGAGAAACACTTCTCAGGGCTGCCCCAGAAGCTCTGAGCAAAGAGCTGTACGTGCCCTACCTCTTTCCTCTCCAAGTCCACAATAGAGGACATTGCCAGAAAAGCCTCATTCTCCTGGGAGTCTCACCTGGCCCTTCTCTGGGTCTCATTTTTCTTAATGCAATACTGCTTTAAATTAAATGTAAAGCAAATCAAATGTCACAATTTGAAAGGTGAAGTGTTCAGAATCGTGCGGGCAGCCGTACAAGCCACTACATGCAGCCCACCATGGCATGATGCCCAGCCCATGGAAGGCATGAAGGGCTACAGGCTGCTTAACAGTGTTGGAAGACTAGGCTGAGACAAGGAAAGCTCTCTGGTGTTGTCCCATTCCTCCTCCCCTTTGGAGTGGTTTCAGAAGCCGTGTAGACTCTGTCTAGGGAAGATATCCAGCCACTCCATTACTGAGGGGATTCCAGGAGTAATCTAGCATGCAGCAAGGACAGGAGTAGTTAAACCCTACAGTGAAACAGAGAGTGATCCAAAGCACCACCAAAGACAGACCCCAATACATCACTCTGAACACATGCATTTCTTCTTTTTTTTTTTTTTTTTTTTTTAATAAAGCAGTCGATCAGGATAAAATATGCTGGAAATTGATATAGATTATTCTATTTCTCTAGAATAAACTGGAGAATGCCTAATTAAACTTTTTTTAATACATTCCAGCCCAAGACAAAGAATGTAGAACATATAAAACACATGAAAACCAAGGAATGACAATGGAAGCTAGCAATACTTGGTTTATTTCAATTTCAGTACAAGCATTCCTGCTGCCTTTAAAGACATCTTACATTTATTTTCTGTATATTTGATATCTGTCTAAGGTTAAAACATGATTATTTAAGTACCCTATTTATATTGCCCTTTTTGATTGTTTCTTTGGGGAGGGGGGTTTGGTTGTTTTTTAAAAGTTGGGTAAAGATTTTCTCTCAAGCGTTAATATGGAACAGTACTAGAGACAAAAACATGCTACCACAATGAGAAATAGATTTTTATGACATTTTTGCTACAATACCAGCAGAACTGTCAAACTACTAAACTACTGTAGGTAAATGTGTTACTGGTTTAGATCTCTTGACATGGGTATAAAACTACTTACTCTTCTCGCAAAATAAATTCAATATTTTCTGGAGAAACCTGTCCTGTCACAGGATGTCTAAATGATGTGGTCTGCTGATTATGGCTGAAAGGAAAAAAAAAAAAAAAGAAAAAAGAAAAAGAAATTAATATTGCTAAACTCAGTAAAATATATCTATGATCTCTGTATGTTCATATTGATGCTTTGCTGCTGCTACTCCAGAAATGAAACAGATTTCCTAAGTACTTTTGAAGCCAGAAATGTTTCCAGCTCCTTCCTGCACTCTTTTGACTTTACCAATGACACACTGCACCACTTAATTATTAAACAGGTTAATGTTTCAAAAATAAACTAGTTCCAACCCTTAGTTAGGGAGACACACTGGAGTTTATGATTATTCACACGTGACTGTTACCAGATGATTTAAACATAACACAGAAATTACACACCATAAATTACTGATTTGTATTCCTGTAAATTTCACAGAACAGAACCCGTAAAATAATTTCAAATGTTGCTGGACAATATTTTATACCACATGTAAGACTTAAGGAGATGACAGAGAGAGATTTTGTAGAAGCCAGTTGTTGCATGCTCTTTTTCCCTTTAGTATGGTATTTCTTCACTGATTTTTAACACCTCCATGCAGAGAATAATATATAACCTTACTTGCTCAGTTGCATGGCCTACATAAAACAACTTCATTTAGTCTTGCATTTCGGTTGAATTAAAATTGGGATTTTCCATCAACTTTCCCCTCAGAGTACTATCTAGATGTTTTGCTCCCCTCTGTGAAAGATTGCTATTTATTTAAGACAATTATTTTACCTGTGTAACCGTATTCACACAATGCAAAAATATGGAGTGAAGAAAGCTTATTTCAAGATAAACTGGTACTCTTGCCTCCTCCCCAAAGTAGATTATTTAAATGAATTGTATAGAAAACAAAAGACAATTTTAGAGTCTCATATCTACTAAATCCCTTATTCTGCAGCCCTGCCCAAAGAAGCACTCCATAAAAATCACAATTCTTAAAGAAATATGAAGCTAAAGATTTTATTTCAGCACTCGAAAGGTTGCGACTGACGTGCAGGTAGGGAGCCTTAGAATTAGAGACAGTAAGGAACCAAGAGCTCACTTATTTAAGCTTCTAAATTTTTATGGGTTTATTTAACAATATTTAGGTAAGCAACATCCAAAACTAAAATTCCCATCAAATGCAGCAAAGTGGTAACACACTGTGAGTGTATTCAGTAAAAACAAACAAACAAAAAAAGGCAGCCAGAAAATGAATTTCACAAAAGGCCAAAAATGAGCACTTCATCCATTTTTGGGTTTTCAAGAAGATTTGGTGTTTTGCTTTCGATAATTCTCAGTGATTTCAGGTCTTACAGATCCAACCCCCTTGTCTAGCATAGCAGGATGTCCCCCAGAAACAGTATAAGGCATAAAGAAATATTCTGGGTTTTCCAAGTGATGAAGTTGAGAAGGGCTAACAGCTTTTCCGTAGGACAAAGGACAGCTGACAATCAAACAACCCAATACATCCACAGCATTCCAACGTAAAGAGCTCAGGACATGCCTTGATTTAAAAAAAAAACCAAAACCAAACCAAACCAAACCAATCACCAGCAAAAACCCAAACAAAACCAATCACCAGCAAAACCCAAACCAAACCAACCCTCCAAAAAGAACACCAAACCCCAAAGAATCTACAAACCACAAACCAGCCCACAAACTGCTGACGTGAATCCCTCCTGGACCATGAGTGGCAGAGGGGTATTTCTGAGCTACACGTTTCTCAGCCCTTTCCCAATATGCCTTTCCACAGGAAGTCCCAGATAAGGGACCAATATAATGAACATTTTCAATGATAAGCTGAAAACTGTGACAACCTCTGTTACACCACAAGGACTTTTTCCAGCCTCGCCTACCCCAAATTCCAGCCCTCCAGCCATTAAAAACTGTGGCCAGCACATTAGGCCATCAACCACCCCAGTGACAGCCTTCACAAGCTAGACTGGTGGGAGCTGATCTCTGCTACAGAGGGGGATTAATGAAGTACCTGAGCAGTTTCTACCTCTTTAGTTTTCCCATGAAATCAGAGATCAGAAGAAGAAAATATTTCCAGTAAGCCTGCAGTGCTACCAGCTACAAAGCAACCACAATGGTTTTCCCACAAAAGCACTGAGGAGTGTTGTTTTCTAAAGAAGCACTTTTATATGAGTTTATATCCTAATTTTGGTCATACATTCAATGAAAGGAATAGGAACTTGCAGATGTTTTCAAATAAAGTAATAAATAAATTATAACAGCACCAATTATACTCCACGTTGTTCCACACGGTCCAGTTTACAGCTAAAAGCCTTTCCTTTCCAACCCGGACTGAAGCAGCCTGTTGCAGCTTTGCTACTTTGGCTAGGGCTAACAAAACACACAGATACAAGGTTAGTTTCCACAACAGAAGTAGTTGTCAGCTTTATTCTCCAGGGGCAGACGAACTGCCAACAAGCTCTCATCTGCAGGCTTTGAGTCATTAATAACACATTCTACAATTAAGACTAAGACAAAGGCCTATATTCCAGAAGTGTTCTAGGGTTATTTAGGAAATTAAGTTCCCCATTATACCATACTAAGCACTTTTACAAATGTTTTATTACTTCCCATGAAGTAAATTCACCAGGTCTTCAGAAGATGAATTAGTCCTCTTGCTGTAATTAAAGAGCCAGTCCATTACTAATTGACTAAGTATTACTTGGTAATAACAAAAGTTTTATCTGGAAAGTAAACAAATATCTAAGCAATTGCATTTTGGGACAAGTTTTGCACTTTGAACAGTACAAGTGGAGAACCAGAAGGGTATTTCTGTTAGTCCATAAAATGCAGATGGCAGTTGCAGAGAGAAGGAGAAGACACAAACCCAGCACCTGCCACGCGCTGCAGCCTCGATACTCAGGACTTGACTGGGAAGAAGAGAAAGGAAACCAGTGCCACTAACAAGTAGTTTTGCAGAACACAGTGGTTTAGTTGAATTTGAAAAGTGAGAGTTTAAGTGTTTTGCCTCATAGGACTCATTAAGAATAAGCAATAGTATTCCAAAGATGGCTAATGCCTTGCAGCAAGGAATTAGCAGGGAGATTTTTGTCCACAAAGAGAGCGGTCAAACGCTGGAAGAGGTTGCCTAGCAAGGCTCTGGAATCTCCATCCCTGGAAACATCCAAAACATGACTAGATAAGGTGCTGAGCAACTGAATTTAACTTGGTAAGTTGTTTCCCACTTGGAAGTTGGCCTGGCTCTGAACAGGAGGGGCTGGATCTGATTCTCAGAGGTTCCTTCCAACCTAAACTGTTCTGTTCCGTCATTCTCTGCTGCTCCCCTCCATCCTTCTCTGCAAATATAAGTAATTCTTACAATACCTTTGAAGCTTTCCTAGTATTTAAATAGTTGTATTTTACATTAGCAGTACCTTGCTTTGATTAAAACAAGATAAATTCTATTATTAGATTTTTAGATTTAGATCACAATTTGTTTGTTGTTTTCATATCCTTCAAACATTTGCTCAACAGTAAAAATCTGTTTACACAGCAATGGTAACAGTACCATCTCCAGGGAGAGGGACCTAGTAACCTTGCTGCAGTGAAAGTTCTCCTTCCTTTCCAAGCACAGGCTAAGAAAAGACCTGGCACAGTTGTTCTCCAGACCCATCAGCTAACCAAGCCTCCCGGGAGTTCATCAGCTCTATTTCCTCCAAACAGCGATTGCTGAATCTGTTTCTGCTGTCCAGAAATCTACCATGTATAACAGGCACAATAAATGAGCCTTACTAAAAGGATATGATATGCAGCTCTACTCCTCACGCCTCTTTTCTATTCTTTTTTCACTAGACAAAGACTGAATTCCCCCAAAAAAACCAGCAAAAGCTTATGGTGCTTCACCATGCCAATTCTGAATGCCATCTACCTTGTATTGGTACAGCAGCACACTCTGGAAACACCACGCCAAGTTTCCTAGTAACACTGTGAATTTTTCACAAAAGACATTATGGGATTTCTCATAGTAATCAACTTTTCATTTTAACAGGTTTGTATTCTTCCGATTTTAGATAATTACTAATCACCAGACCCATCAAACCAAAGCAAGTCCGTAACCATGGAAAATCCACACAAAACTTCGGGTCATTAGCATCTACCGCGACCATCGTTATTAAATCACACTCTAGGCTACTCAAAGTAATTCTGAATTTCAAAGTTACAGAACACGATTCTCCAAGGCTTGCAGCTGGTTGGTCATAGTTAAGACTCAGGCTTCTCACACCAGAATCACAGTTCAAACACCAGTTCTTCCTAATTAGACACTGTACCACAAAGAAGTCTACCATTTCTCAGCATGCTTATACAACACTTACACACATAAGAACGGAGAGTCACCTGCCAGGGAAGACCAACGCACCACAGCAGCTTAGAAAATGTAACCAGTGTTAACAGACCTGGCTGACGTCAGCCACGTGTGGAAGTGTGCTGCTGGAGCATCTACCCTAACTTCTGAGTTGGCCTTGGATTCAGGGCTGAGGAGGTGGAACCAGATAACCTCACAAACTGGAAGTTGTTTGTGATTCTACTGGGTGGGTGGGAGTATGTACAGACAGGCAGACACCTTATCCTCTGACAGTTCGCTGCTGCTCGCCTTCAAAACGCAGCCCAAAATACTTCTCTGGTATTGATGAAGCAGGTCTGCAAATGTAACAGTGCCTGTCATTCGTTTGCATTAAACCTAACCTTCAGGGTAATGAAATTTCATGGATTTAAACACAGGAAATCCACACAGTTACACTCCAGTCTCCAGTCCTATAGTGTAACTGACACAGGCAGGCACTTTGCCTGCATGGATCGTTTTGTAGAACTCATAATTAACATGACTTCACCTATTTTATTCTGCCCCCCCCCTTCAGTTCATTTTGTATTTGAGCTAAAGCCAAGTTTTAATAATTAACTTTCGGACATGACTGATGCTGATGACCTTTCATTTGAAGTCAAGCAAGGTTATAGATTGCCTCTAACATACTCTAAATGCCCAGACAGATGAACCTTAAAATGTGGGAATCAACTACCGATTGAGGCTCCATCACATTAACAACAAATTTATACGACCAAGAATAATTCATGCTGCCACTGGACAGACTGGCCTAGAAATTATTACAAGCCATTTCCACAGTATTTACTTTCCATGTAGACTGACTCCTTTATGCTTACCTGCAAGACTAGATAAGCATGAACATCTTTGTGTTCAATAACCCAAACGGTGATGACAGGTCCAGGTGAATGCCCACACTTCTGTGGGGGTTACTGGTGTGGGTACAGCCGACAGAACTCACACAGTGAAGAACTGCTGTTTGGCCAGCAAGTTGTTATGGCAAACAGGAGAAAGTACTTGTATCCAACCAGGCAAACAGCCAGGCATGGCCTGACCTCACCACTGACCCTGTTTGAGCAGGAGGTTGCACTAGAGACCTCCCAAGGTCTCACTCAAACCAATTGTCCTACAATCAGAAGGTTAAGTATGGTTCCTATTTCTACCATAAAGCAAAAAAAAAAAAAAAAAAAAACAAACAAAAAAAAACAACCCAAAACCCATAACAACTGAAAAAGTTTTGCAGAAAGATCTATCACAGAATAATGCAAGAAGTCCACATCACTTAAGAAGAAAAACTAAAAACAGCATTCAAATCTAGTTTCTTCCTTCAGCCTTTAATAACACTGTTAACTAAATTCATCAAATAATTAAATCCAGAATCCATTTACATTCTACTAATAAATATGCCATGAAAGAAGAGAATTTCTGCAGCCTGAGCTCCTGTGGTTATATGCTTTTCATCTAATAGGACACATGTTCCAGGCAAAGCTTTTCCGGTAGTTTGGGGCATTTAAAACATACATGGTCTGTCTCAGTCCCTCTCTACCCTACCCACGTCCTCCAGTGCTTCACAACACTGCTGAGGTACTGTTGTCCTACAAACTGTAGTCCTACCAACTGTAGTCCTACAAACCTCATCCCCTTCAGCCGGCAGGCTAAGGACTAAACCAGGATTTTAGCATCTTATTCACTGAAGTACCATTTAATAGGAGGAAACCACAATGCCCACAGCACACACCTATTCTTAGGGGTTGGCTGCTCATGTTTACCAGCATATATACATATATATATATATATTTTAACAGGACTTTCTACATTAGTAACAAACTGTTCCAGCCTATCCTGTGGTTCCTTCCCAAACACTTCAAACTCTATTCATACACAGCTTAAGCCAAAAATAAAAAATTGCAGCACCAAACTTATTTCCTTTGGTTTGTGTGTCTCTTCCAACCCAAACCGTTCTATGATTCTATGAAGCAACTAACACCTTTCACAAGAAGCCTGGAAGTCAACAGCCAAATATAACAGCCAAAGTATCAACAGTCAAAACAGATGAAGTCAGGCTGCTTAACTTGAGTTCAAGGAGCAGGGCTGCAGCAAACCCCAGCGAAAAGGCAGCTCTGAGCCCATCACTATATATAGTGGAACCATCTATCAGCTACATTCCTCCTGCACCACTTGAGCCGCATGTTACGGCTGCTTCGTCTGGTTCTCGTCCTGTAGCTCCACCTTAGCAAAGCCCCCCACCAGAGCACTCCATTCTCACCAGCATGAAGTCAGGGCAGATAACACCTCCTAGAACAATGGCACTGCTGCTGCTGCTGCTTTATCACCAGGGTTTTCACAGCCAGTGCAGCCCCACAAGAGAGCTCACATAGCTGAATAGCTGAGAAATATGCTCTTAAATAAGACCTCTGCCAAAAGATCTACACTATCACCCACCTCTCACCTGTGTAATGTAAGGACTAGTTCTCTGCCACCTCCCCAAACTGGCCAGTGACCTTGGAAGACGGGCCCATGCTGGTTCAGTTTCTGACCTCAAACCACCACCAGTTTGCCACTGCCAAATACGACAGCCAGAGCAGAGCACAAGCACCAAACAGGCAGTGTGCAGGTTCACACGTCTCACTGGCCAACTGGCTTTCCTCCAGTCATGCACAAGCAAGGACCATGCTGAAGCAAAAGAATCTGTCAGCAGACAAGCTCTCAGGTTGGTGATGAGGCTTGGGCTGAGGATGGGAAACACTGGTAGGATTTGAGATTGAAAGAAATTCAAAAACTTCTTCAGATCCTGCCCCAAGTCCTTTCAATGACAAACAAGTCTCTATCAAGCACGTGACTGAAACTTGGCAGTTATGAAAGCCAAGTAACTTTAGATTAAATACTTGCTCTTTAGGTAATTATTTAACAATACATACAGTGACAGAATGCCTTTGAAAAATGTGCATCTTCCACTCACAGAAAAAACTGTAATATCTTGAAAACAGTCCTTTATTATTCAGGGAATTTAAAGGGGTTCCCCCCCACACACACACACTTCAGATGTAGCAAGATTAAAAATAAAGTGCTCCAAAGCACATGAGTGAGCATAGCCAGACTAAGAGCTAAGACACTCCAGATAAGTTGATACCAGCACTACAGTAAAAATGGGTTTATTCAATGCTAATTTTAAAAATGCAATAAATACCAAGTGCAATATGATGAGTATTATATGCAGATATATGTGCTCAAGAGGATTACAAGCAGCAAAGTACCTTTTCAGGCTTTCAGTGCTTCCACTGCATTCTAATTTACTAATTACATAAAAAACAAAGTTTTAAAGAACACTTAGATAAATGTATAACCTAGCAATTTAATTATTTGCAAAAGAAGATTCCATTGTTTCAGTGTTTTGTTAGTGTGCTTGTTTTGGTTTTGTTTCACACACTGACTAGTCGTACAATTAAACCACCACCACCACACATCAACATTCCACGAATTTTCTCAATAACTCTTGTGATCTTCCCCTCCTCTCCAGAAGGACATTTGACATTACAGCAAGCAAAACCAAAGCTGGTTTTTTCCCCTCCAGTCTTGGATAGTGAGGCACTAAATAACAAATTTTTAGCTTCATAAAATGTACTTGCAACGTTGATTTGCTTTTCACTTTGTACAAATGTAAAATATGTTAACTACTCTTTTTCAGGTATTCTATCTGCTTACCTAAGTAGTTGTAAAGAGCAGAATAAGTTGTCTGCACAGCTACTCACTTGGTCTCTCATTCTTCCCCATGGATTCTGCATGCTGGTGGAAAAGCCGTAGCTTACAGCAACAACCTCCAACAACAGGGTAAAATGCTCCTAACCTGCTGTTTGGAAGGTTGGTACCTGTGACTGCACAGTCACCTTCTCTGGGGCTTTAGCTGATGACAGAATGTCAGAGCTTCCACATAGGAAACAGCTCCTCTTTGAGAACAGTAACTAGACAAACCCCATATTATTTCCTCCTGAGGACTTATGGTCCACATATAAAACCTTAATTTCAGACTAATTTCTATTTAAATTTCTCCCAATCAGCTACTGGACCTCATAAATCATTACTCTGAACATTTGCTGTGCATACTTCTTTAATCCCAATAAAGTGATCAAAAAAATGACACGTATTCCTAAAACATTCCTAACAGACACTGCAATGACACTACTTTAAAACAATAATAAATCTACAAGTAGCACAGAAAAGAGTAAGCCTTCAGAGTGACTGATTTTTTTTCCAAATAAGTCATCACTGACTCACAGAGTGATTCTGCATCAAGAATATATTCAACAGTTTTGCATTATGAAGTTGAAACAATTTGAATTCATTGAGTGATGACATTTCAGTTATTCCAGATACTGGATCAGGACTTAAAACCATGTCTTTACACAGAAATTAGGTTCTCCCACAAGAGAAGAGACTTATTTTGTATGACAGAGACTTGGTTTTACGTCCAGCATTCTGGGACTTGTTATATTCATGTTATAGGCCATAACTTTAAGTTTTAAGACCTCTGAATTGAGCTATTTAACTCAAGATAGCTCACAAATTCTGCAAACACCACGTGCATATTCTACATTCCTCCGACCTGGACAGGGTGCAGAGTAAACCACTGTATTCCTAAGACATTAAAAAAAAGCAGCTCAAACCTTTTGGCACCTTGAAACGTCTGTTCCTCCAGGCCTTCCATACCTACATACCTATCTTCTCTCCCAAATATTTCTACTGACAGGAATGTAAATTCTATCTGCATGAGAACCAGAAAATATACACAACAGCTGTTTCGTTGATACATGAGAAAATGACAACTGAGAGCTACCGTGGGAAGGAAAAAAACCCAAATCACTAGAGTTCTACATGAAAATAGCTGTGGGTTTGTTTTGGGTTTCTTTAAATAACATGATCTAAAGAAAATAAGCAATGTCACTGATTGAAGTTCCAGCACTAATGCTTCTGATTAGTTAGCAAGCCCTACAGGAAAGGACAACAAGAAATCAGTCCTGTACTTCGCAGTGAATTGTGAGACAACCTCCCTGAATTTTATATAGAAGAGTTGTCAGGGAAAATAAATGTGAAGAAAAAAATAACCCTAACAGCAGTTTCTTAAGAGTCTTCCCCATATGTTTGCCTGAAGGCAGAAGAGACAAGTGTGCCTTTTTTATTGAGTGCTCTTACCCTACTCACAAAATCACAAAGGTAAGGACTGTGGTCCCATTTTAAGGATATTTCCTGCTACAGTTAGGAGTAGATTATTGGGGGGGAATCTATATACATGACATATAACACCAACTGCTTTTGGAAGCAAGAAACTGAAGATTTCTATCATGAAATCATTAATAAGCCAACCAACAAATAATTACAAGGGAATAACTGAACTTTTGCAAGGACTAACCATAGTTTATACAACCTGACCTCATTACATGCTCGTAGAATTTGTAGGTCCACACATTTGGTAGAATAGGTAAAAAGGCCACTTAAAATATCAGAACTATATATTCTCTCTGTTATCACTTTACATAAATATTAAAAGTTCTTGCAGACCACAAACTACCTCGATCCCTAAGGTAATTATAGCATTACATGATTCCAGTACCAGTGCAGCTCCACACTGTTCACTTAACATGGGTTGGCCGCACAGGTTCTCATCATCAACAACAGAATTCTAGGTTGCTCAAGATTTCCTATACTTGACCAAAGTATCTGAGCATCATGTATAGTTCATAAACTAAGTGCTCCACAAATTCTCCTCCTAACATTTTCAAGGCAGCTAGAGATTTTACATTCTACCTGCTCTCTGTGTTACGCTATCATGCAGTGGGAACAGCTGAGGAAAAAAGCAAGCCAAAGGATGCAGGAGGACTAAGGAACTGTGCATGCAGGGAGACAGGGGGAGGACATACACTGGGCTGCAGAATGCTGAAAGCCCACAACAACATGAATTCTGTGCAGTTGTCACCGAGGAAGGGAAAAAAAGAAGGGGGAAAAAAAGTTTAAAAAAAACCAGCTCATAAGAGTTCTGGTTTTATTAGAAGACAATTATCATTGGAGCTCAGATAGCAACTGCTACCTAAAACTGCCATATGAGCGACTGGACTAGCAAGAAATTTTATGTCCTTCCACAGGCACATGGCATTGCAATTCACAGAGCCCAGGTCACTGGCTTTTCACAGGACTTTCCCTTAGGCAAACCAAATTCCAGCAGCTAAGAAAGTCATATGAACACTACAGGGATTCTCCTTGCTTCCTAATCCTCTACAACTGACATGTTCTCTTGAGCTCCCAACTGTTCCCTGGGGCTGGAAGTACAGGTAATTCCAGCTCTCCAAAGAAATATCCTGTCCTCTCCTTCATACAATAAGTAATGTATAACTATATTATAATCACACTATAACTATATATGTTGTATTCATATATAATTATACACTTCTATAATCAAGATCACTATATATTAATAAATTGGAGAATCAAATCTAAGTATTAACTGACCTATGAGATTCCAAATGGAGCAGACTTTTTAAGATGCAGATATTCAGAATGCTGAATGTGGGGCATTAGCAGCAGCAGTTGTTTCTACAAATGAAATCTCAATGGTACCAATTAGCAGATTTCTCAGGAAGTGTGTAACTTGCAGTATACAGAAGTGGGATTCACAGCAACTTTCAGGCTCTGAAAAGCAAGTGTAACTCTACACTGACTTTTCCAATACAGTCTTCCAAAAATGAATTTATAAAACGTTTGTATAAGTAAGAAAATCTTTATAGTCCAATGCTGTCCTTTGCACAAATGACACATTAAAACTTACCTCCTGAAACTCGTTACAAGTCACACCACTATACATGCAGACTGTACATGCAGGCACACAACAGGCATCGTCTGGGCACACGCTCCGGAAGAGTTTTAGAGAACAAATCACTACCCAAGAGCTGCAGGGCACTGTGAATTCAAACCAACAGCAGCAGCTCACAGTTCCTGTGAATTTGGCCCTTCTGATCAGAGAAGGGCAAGAAAAAGCAATTAGCAGGGATATTTCACATGGCTCTTACAAAGAACCTACTGAAACAAAGTCACCTAAGCACTGTTTCTTTATACAATAACATAAGGGTAAAAAAAATATGTTTTGAAAGCCCAGTAAAGAAATCCTGTTTCATCCTGAAATCCTTTCTGGAACATTGTAAATGTTCATAAAGGAGCTCTTAGTAGCAATTACTCACTTTGAAGTTGTCACTCAAGTGTCACCATGACAACAATGAAAACCTTTTCATGCCTAGAGAAGACAATAGGAATTTTAATCACTGACATGCATTCTGCTGACACTTTGTGCGAAACAAAATTCTACTCTCTAAAAAAAATACAAATACCAATATAAGATTTCAAGAATGATATGATTTTTTTTCCCCCTCAAACAGTCTGCACTCTATAATTTTTTCCCTACGTTTAGATTTCACAGTTGGTATTTATCAAATACTTTGGTGAGTGTGAATTTTCAGAAGGCTGGCAGAATTCTTTCAATGTCAATGCAGACTAAATTTTGTAAGTCGCTTCAGAAGGAAATCTCAGATATTTATCAGGGACTCACTTGTCAAAATCAGTATCTCCACAGATTGGTTCACTGCAAACGACTGGAGGCAAAGGTGTGGGCAAGGCATCTCCTGTGTTTTCCAATTGGTCCCAACTGCATGAAAGACTTGAGTCTTTGGGGAAAATAAAGACAATTCTAAGTACTATTGTGGGCTTTTCAAAAATAATATTCTAGGTACTGCTTTGAAAAAAAAATCAAAATCAAAAGCCATCATGTTTGGATCTCCCACATCCTTAATCATAAACCACTGACTTGACAGGGCAAGTCATTACTCACAGTGTGCATAAACAGTTCTGGAGACTGGAAAATATTTTCAGTTTCCTGATAAAAATTCACAAGGGGATAAAAAGAGGAGCACTTGGTGCTCCACACTAACACAAAACATAAACTACAGGAGCTACTTTGTATAACTACATAGCAATGTTTGTCTCTAACAAGATGGAAAATGGATACATTTGACAATCTCATAGTTTGCCATTATTTGTAGCTGTTCATATAGTATAGTCTATTGTCACATGATAACATCCAAAGTACAATTGGAACATCAGGTTAGACCACAGAACAATGAAAACAAAAACATACTTCTTGGCCTAAATCCACCATGACATGTCCTGTCAGGAAATGTAAACAAAAAATAAAATAAAAAAGAAACTCACATAATGCAAGAACATATACATGAAGATTACAAAAAAAAGTACACTAGCAGAAAAACTAGTACTTATAGGGGTTTCAGAGTAATCCCTTTGCTTAGCAATTGTATAATATACAAATAAGGGATATGAAGCATTCAGAAATGCAGCCAGATTGCCAGGCAAAAACCCCTTACTTCCTCTTTTGCTATTTAGGACATATTTACACCACAAGAAAAACAAACAAACAAACAAAAACCAAGCAAACAAAACCCCAAACCAACTAAAAAAACAAACAAAAAAACCCCCAACCAACCAAACCAAAGCAAACAAGGAAAAAAAAATGCCACAAAGACTAGAGCACCAGGCATGCAATGAATGTATGCTATCCAGTCAGTGAGGTGTGAGATGTTCAAGCATGCATACCTATTTGAAGTTAACAGTTGCATTCATACATGTTCTGAAGTATTCACAGATGGCCAAAAGCCGTTTTATCACACACTGATAGGTACACTTAGGTAGAAATGCCTGTACTCTTCACAGATTGAGAGACTAGATGAATTTTTCAATCCCTTGCTTGAGTGGATGAAACAAGTGAACAACAACAATAAAAAAAAGTTCATGAGTAAGGCACAATGAGTAATAATTCAAATTCTCCAGGACATGAAGCCCAGATGAACATTTCTAAGCACAGACTATAGCCAACGTGATGAACTACAATACAAAGACCAAAACAAAGGCACGGATGAAAAGCACAAAGGAACAAAGAAAAGTTACTTACTCTGATATTACAGGATGTCCTGAATAGAAAATATGGATTCAATCTAGAAAAGCACTTCTGCTGAAAGATTTCTAAGACAAATACTCAAGAAGGGCAATTCAGCTGGAAAGCATCAATACTGAAAAGTTTCAAGATTGATGAGGAGAACTAAAATGTGTTCGATACAGTGAGAAAGAGTCAGTTCTTCTTGCTCTTCCTATCAATGAGAAGGCACTGCTACGTGGAGAGCTGTGAATTAATTATCTATTGAAAGTAAAAGAGATGACAGGAAACTGGAAATTTGGGGAGGAGGAATGAAATTGTTTGAGAAATTAAAGTCTGAACCAAACACAGAGTTTCACTAGCACCACAGATACTTCACAAGTTTGATCAGAAGTACTGAAAATACAGCACTGCAGCGAAGCACTTCACAAGTATTGCAGAAGCCTCCCAACTGCCTGGAGACAGCAGCCCAAGGACAGTTTTTCAGGAAGTGATCTAAACCAAGGCTAAGCCCTTAAAAGACCAGAGGTGAACAAAAAGAACAGTGCATGAGAGTTGGCTGCTGTTAGATACAGTACACAAAAAAGCTTCTCATCTCAGTACTTCATCTCCTACACAGCTGAATGTGGTTTTGCTTGGTTGCTTGTTTCTAGATCAAGGACATAATTTCTGTTGTCATCCAAAATTCATTAAGGCACTCGCATCAAGTAGCAAAGGACAAAAAGTAGAGTTGATTATTCTCAGAAAATACATATGCATTTTTCTACAAAAACAAGTGTCCTTCCATGAAGAGCTAGTGTTGAATTACTTATTATTGCCAGGGCAAGAAGTGAGAGGAAGACAAAGCCCTTTATTTCTGAATATTGTTCCAAACCATGACCAAGAGACGCTGAGTGCTTATTGCCTTTCTTAAATGCACCATTTAACAACAGTAGGCTTATTCACACAACTTGGCAAGTTCTACAGGCAAAATGTTCTAAATCAGTAAAAAAAATAAATATATGTATATTAAATCTCTGGCATGTGTTTTGATTAATCAACTAAACAAAAATCTATAGCATTAATAACCATCCCACTATGGAAGCTAATGAACAAAACCTACAGGGCTTTATCACCAACATTGATTTAAATCAGATTTCTTACAGGGACCAAATTACTCCGGTGGACTAATGGATTTATTTACATCAATATTTTGAATTCCAACTGGGCTGATAAACACAGTAACTGACTAACATATAGTGCCTGAATAGAGGCTTTTATGAATATTACTGCAATCAATCCTTACCACAAAAGCCTCAAGTGATCAAGTGGTATCAATTGCCAATCTCCCTTTTGAAATCCAAGCCTTTTTAAGAAGTGTCAAAGCAATGTATTTGTCTTACAGTTGATCCCTGATAGCTGTATACTTATTAGGAAGAAATAGAGATGTACAGGTTACTTGTGTTATGCTATACCTGATCAGCTAAGCTGCAATGGATTTCACTTCAACAATGGATAATATTTTCTAGTGTAAAAATTCAATTTAAAAAAAAAAGAGAATTCAAGATGAACAATCCACATTGTGACAGTGGTTTTAGAGTTGTATCTTTAGATACAGCCCTTAAGATGGTAATAAAAATAACAAGAGTTATACATGCACACACTTATATCTTATAGCTGTATTTTCCTTTCAGCACTAAATTTTTTTCCTACGTTATTTAAAGCTTAACCAGGATTACAAGTCAGGAGAGAAAGAAGTCATCCTACCTCCATGGAGATTTACTGTATCTTTAATTAAGTGAAAATGAAACATTCCTGAAAGTCAAATCTAAAATAAAGGAATGAACTCTCATCCTGCCAACTACCTAATTGTTAGCTTAAATCATACTAAACATTTTCCTGGCTATCTTCAGCACTTTGACTTGCACCTTAATCATAGACCATCTACATAATACATAAAAGGGATAAGAAGAATGATTCCACTACTGCAAGCTTTGGCTTTCCTCTGTTCTGGGAAACAGACCTCATCTATTAGCAATATCTAATTACATTTGTGCTCTACAACACTTTTATGTTGGATTCCTTATATTTTACCGTTTATTGATAAAATTATGAAGTGATGGAAGTCAGTATCAGCTATAAACATACATTCATAATATTAAACTAAAAAAACTAAATGAAACAAACAAACAAAAACAACAAAGCAAAAAAAAACCCACCAAACCAGAAAGTAATTCCAACTGCATTTGTTGAATGATACAGCCCTCATATTTGGCAATTCATCAAATCTTAATAAATGCTTCAATTTGTACTATGCACAGAAGGATTTAACTTCTGTTGTATCAGAAAGAAAAACACTAGTTCACTAGAAAGGAAAGGAGCAGTGACTCAGAAACAGTATCTTCCAGACAGCAGTAATATGAATCATATTAGTCAAACTATCTACTTCTAACCCAAGGGCTACTGAAATTATTTCAGTTATCATCTCATTTTCCTGAAAGATCCTATGTGTAAAGAATTTCCCAGTTCACAAACATCAGGATGTTATACAAGTAGCATACTAAGAGCCTACTATAAATATTGGATTTTAAAAGGTGTAAAATTTCCGCATGTATTATAATTCTAGGGAAAGTAAATTCCAAGTTAAAACTATAACTACCTCTTTCAAAGCAGCAAATAGTGTTGTGTACTTAGTACTTCTAGCATAGAAGTACTTCTCATATAGAAGATCTTTTATCTCTACGCTCACAGTACATCATAGAGAAAAATCTTTCGCTCTTCACTAACTAAACAACAAAAGAAATCCTCAAAGAATTAATCTGAAGATTAATTACTCTCTCAGTAAGAGCCCCCATACATTTACTGTCAGATTAGATTCCCGTGTCATTTCATATACCAGCAGCAAAACCCAGCAATGCAAAGAGGCAGTAAACAGACTACACATTCCTTCAAACACACTTGCAGGGCACTGGTACTTTGCAAAACAGAAGTGTGTTCCATGTAACAAAAATAAGACTAAATTACTACCTTTTAATTTAAAAAGCCCAGCCAACCAAGAAACAAACTCTGATTATATCTAAGAACAAGACCAGAAGAGCTGGATGGGAAGCCTGATGGTAGAGATTCAGGACCCTGGAAACAACCTTCATTTCTTCTTCAAACACCATTTGTGTTATTGCTTTGTGCTCTCGCTCCTTTGGCAGCATTTTCCCAACAGAATGCAAGAGGATGCCTGCTTAGGCAAACCCCAAATTGCTAATCACATCTGATCCAGGTAATAAGATTATGTGAGTTTTTGTGAAACTATTAATTGAAGTATATGCAGCAGCTTTACAGTTGTCTGATATGAAGACTGCTAAGTCACCTCTGTCCTAGAAGCATCTCCTCTTTCTGCTTTCAGCCTTTTCTTTATCACCAATGAAAACTTTCTCAGCTTCTGCGGAGCTGAGAATGCTGCATACATTCTACATCCATCCATCCACAGCAATATGCACAAACGAGCACATCCTGGCCTGAGCCCTATCTTGACAGCTCTGAATCCAGAATAAATCAACAGCTGAAAGGAAGCAGCAGATGCCAACGAGAAACAAATGACAATGTTTTAAGCTCAAGAGGATAGTGTTAGTACCATACTGTGTATCTGTGGTTGTTTGCATATCTCCAACTGCCGGGTTTTAAGGATACATATTGTCATGAATCAGAAGGTTGACAGTAGTATAATGGCCCAGTAAAAGAACCCTCCCATTCAAACTAGTTTCTGCAGATTCATCTGGGACAATTCATGCTGTTTGAGTTTATGAATTCGCGCTAAAGCAGTTTTTCTTCCCACTGCCCAGAAAGAAAAAAATAATTCAACCATTTGAGTTACATATCTAAACTTGAACCACGAAAGCTTGCACAATGCATTGTGCCTCCAGCTGGGCACCAGTATTTCAGCAGATTTCTATGACGTATAGAAACATTTACGGCTCGGATCCAAGACACATGTCCTAACACTTACAGATCTCCACTTCCAAATCGGTGCACTTAACAATGATCATCAGATTAACAACGATCACTCCAAAAAAGTTCTGGCTAGTGTTCAAGCTGAGCTTAATATGCCATACGTGATGCAATGAGAAGCTGTCAAGTAAAACAAACAGCATGAGGATATTCACAACTGGAAAAACAACCCATGAAGAGGCAATAGTTTAAAAATGACAGAGCACAGAATGGGTGCGTGTATTGGGACACAGCTACTTAACAGAACTAACTAGGCAACAGCATTGCTTCGGAGAAGCTAAGTCCAAGCACTTATTGCAGTTCCTCACGCCTCCAGTAATGAAGTAGAGAAGAATAAATGCTGCAACTTACTACACATCTGTAATGCTTCCAAATGCTAAACATTCAACCATACTACAAACCCCAGAGATTATGGGGTATGCTTGTGAACTCTGATAAATGGTACTCTACCCGAGCTGAAGATGAATCTAGAAAGAGTAGAATATATCTTACAAGAATATTTTAATATACATTAATATTAGTAAACTACACAGGAAGTGTCTTTCATATCACTGCAGTAAGTAGACTTGAAAACTTACTAAGTACAAACATTCAATAGCTTGGTTATTAGGAAAATTTCAGGTTAAAAACATGTAAAATGTGACATTTAAGCAACTGAGATTTTCAGAACAGCTTGTGCTTAAAAATAAGGGGCTTATCTTCAGGAGCTTTTAGCATCTGAAACACAGCAAATCATGACCCGGCAGGGTGAGAGTGGGCAGAAAAGAGTATAGAGAGAAAGCACAATGGAGTGAAAACAAGGCCCACGGTGCACAGCAAGAGAAAAGTTTACATTAGCAAATCCACTAATGTTTTCAGCTCATGGAAATAAGGCAGGGCCAGCAGACAGCAGCAATAAATCCGTAAAAGAAAACCATTCTGCCAATGAAGGAACATAGAGGCTCTTAGTAGACATTAATAGATTGCTGCTGCTTTTCCTCCACTGGAACAATTGTGAATTTTGAACGGAGATTTTAGCATTACAAGTTGATGCAGGCCATGTGCTAAACATTCCACATTTTATCCATCTATGGCAATGCAGCGCAGAAAGAAAATAAACCTGCCTGGAAGGTTCCCACACGAACAGCCAGAATCGGAACAAAACCTTGATTGCATCTTTCCCCATTCCAGAGCTGTATCAACACTTGCAACTCTTCTTCAGACATCACAGAACGGCTCACGAAAGCTGGAGTTAAAACAACAGGAGGATCTTGTGGACCCACCTGAAAACCGCTCTCATTAAATTCCAGTTGACCTACAAGATAACACACATGCATTTCTCTAATTGATACACACGTGCTGACTTTTCATCACTGTCACAATTTACAACAGAGAAACTCTTGTGAACAATGTTTCCGGATCTTTGACATCACCTGGAACCCCCCTTCCCTCACATTATGCCAACAGAAGACAAAGGCACAATTCAAAGACTCCAAAATTATGGGTAATGCTGCAAGTTTGCCTTTTACTTCCCTTCAGGCAACTTTTAGAAGGATGATAAAAACAGAGTAGTTATAGGAAAAGGAAGGGAAACACTCTGGCTTTTACTTGAAAGAGAACAGGAGGAGGAAAGGGAATTCATTAAAAGCCAAAATAAGCTGAGAAAGACAAGACAATTCCATTTTCCAAACAGTAACAAGTGAATAATTACTCTTACACACCAAGAGTTACAAATTCTGTAAACCAGGACATATTTCAAATCTAGAAACCTTACCTAGTCCACAGCAGAGAAGCGTAAATCAAATCACTTTTATTACAGCCACTTTCAAATAGACTTAAGCAGAGGGAGTAACCTGGTAAGAAACCAGAGCGGGGACAGAGCTAATGACACGTCTTAAAGCAAGAAAGGCAAGCTTGAACTTGAGGCACTTTAACAGAAGAGCCAAGAAACGGATTTTTTTAAACAGATAATGCAGTTAAAGCAGTAAGTAAAATGTGGGAAAATGTACTTAACATGGGAATAATGAAGAGGAGGGAATGTGCTACAGAGCTCTAAGAAGTGACAGTAACCCTGCAGAGAGGCAGGACCTGTAACAGGAGGCTCTGTGAATCCTAAGGGAAAAGGGACAGGTCTTCAGCTTTTTAGGGAAAGTGGTAGCTAAGGGCAGGAATTTGAAGAGTAAAAAGAAGCAGCAGAGATGATGTCCCAATGCAGAAGAAGACGGGGAAGAAAAAATTAACATCTGCAATGTCACAGCAAGCAAAACTTAATAGTACAACATCCAAAGCTTCCAAGGAAAGACAAACGCACGACGTCTAAAAATGCCACAGGTCCCAGTTCCTGAGAAGGTGCTGTGGGAGCACCTTCTGACAGAGCCATCTGCTCTGTCACTGGGACATGTCCTGTCTGAGACAGACGTGCTGGGGAAGCAGCGTGGTCATGTAGTGCCCTGGCTCCCACCCCACATGAGGCCATAATCTCCGCCATTACAACCGTCTCCACTGCAACTGTGTGTCCTCAGCAGATGATTATTCCTTACCTAAAGTTATAAGTAAATGAAACTTCTTACAGGAGCTGAAAACCTGATGTAAATTTTGAGCAGGCGAGTACCATCAGCATTCTCTGCATTGCAGTCATCTCAGCAGTGTACAGAGGCAGCTACACGTCAACAGCACCGACCGTCTGTTTCGGAGAAGTGTCTTTAATTTAAGACAACTCTCCTCAGCATATGAGAAAGAAGTGGTCTATTTTTTGCAAAAAAAATCTAAAAACGGCATCTATAAGCATCCATTTATTGTGTGCTCAAATTTATGCTCATTTTCTGCAGGAGGATGTCCTTCAAATGAATTACAGGACTCATGAAACTAGATTAACAATGTCATAAATCACACATCTGCCAAAATAACAGCGTAAAAAATGAGACTAAATATAACCTACGTCTTATTTGCATAGATATTATCTATATTTAACAATGTTATAATTCAAATATTAGCTGACAATTATTCAAATTTTAGCGTAATATCACTATTGGCTATAATTTTCCTATAGTTAATTGTTTTAAAAATAACTTTTAAGCTTCTGCAATGCCCGCATTTCTGATTTAATAAGTTTTGAATCTGCATAAAGAAAAAAATTTGCAAATTTATGCCTTACCAATTTTCTGCCGGTGCTTCAATTTTTTTTCTCCAAACTGAATTATAACAAATTCCTAGTTTACACTTCTCAACTAAATGCTGCACAAACCAGGACCATTTCTAGGGTCATTCTTTAAGTGATGGGATTTCTTGCGAGTCCACGTTTCCTCTGTCTATACCAGAAAGTGCAATACTTCTCTCTAGGCTCAATCTCTAAGACACAAGGTGAGATTCCATATTTAATTTCAAAATGCTTGTATTGAGAGCATAAACTCTCAGCACGAGAGGATGATTCTCTGACGTACATTTTGCTGCATAATCTGGCCCCCCTAACAGCCCAAGTCAATCTCAGAAAACCTCCAGCCACACCCCTGTAAGGATTTTAAAGGATCCAAGAGCTATCCGGGCAGCTTCAGCTCTAAGAGAAGCCATTGCAGTGTAAATCTTGGGAAGCACACTACTGAACCAAGAACTATGATAATTCGCTAACTTAATTCCATAAGCAGATTAGTCGACTGCTGAAGCACAAATGGTAACGGAAAGAAGACAAGAACGGAATAGAATTCTGAACAACCATCCTCACTCACAAAACTAAATCAGTGTATATTTATAACAACAGAGCAATTTTGTTTGGGAACAAACGCGTGAACAAATTCCTCTAAAATAATCGAAATAATGCACAACGTTGCAAAAATAAGGAAACAAACTGTCCTTTCACGCTGAAAACCTCAGAATAAAGAAAGTACGAGAAAATTTACATCCGAAGCTCTAGTTACCCTAGACATTTTCCTCTCTTTATAATAAAGAATATGTTGGAAAAAAGCTGTTAGGAGAAAAGTGGCACAGAACTTGTTGTTCCGGTTCTTCCGGCCAAATATCAATGTCATTAGAACAACTACAATTACATTTCTGCGCATAGGAACCTGAAATACCAGATATCACAAACCAAACAAAAAAGAAATATTCAAAGTTTCAGTCGGAATGAATTAGGAAAGTAAATAATCCACATCAGAGCTACTGCTTTGCATCGCATGCTGTTTATACTTTTGCCTCCTTTTCGGGACACTTAATAGGCAACATCAGCACAACACTCACATTTTTCCTCGGCGTTTCCTCTTTCCTGACAGAAGGATACATGACACGGTGCTGCAATCTGCCACCCACTCAGCCCGCGACACCCCAGCCAGCAAGTGTAACCCGAGCCACACTAGGAATGTGGAAAGAGACCTGAGGAGCCAGAAGGTAAGTGGGTTAAGCAAGGCAGAAGTGACACACGTGCCTAAAGAAGGCAATGCCCGACACAACTCCACAGGGGCGAAACCCGGAACGCAGCGCTGCCAACAGCTTCCCAAGGGCTCAGGTCAACACCGGGACACTGTCAACACAGCTTCCCTTGCTCCTAAGGGAGACACGGGTGGGATTCTATTGATAACTGGTCACCCACACAGACTGGAGACTAAATTTATTTTTGTTTTTCTTCCTTAAGTGCATAAAATAGAGTGAGGAAAAAAGGGTGGCTGGGAAGCAAGGTAAGAAGTAGGAGATATGGAAGAGAGAAAAGACTTGTCATATCAGAGGCATTTTGTAAGAAAATCCTTCTTACCCAGCTCCACTTTTCCAAGGAAGCAACTGAGGAAAGTCGTGCAGGAAGCACCACCCCAGCCCACACCTTAATCAACACCTCTCACAATTCTGTGCTTCTATCTTCTGGACAAAATTTAGAGCCGGTGATCTTGCAACCTGCCTCATCTTTAACAGTTTTCCTATCATTTTCTCTTCTCAGAGAGCAGCCTGTACTTAAGATTTATTCCCTGCAAGCAAAACTCTTCTTTCAAGTTCAATCTTGCTTAATGAGTTACTTTTTATTATTGAAGCTTTTTAATGCGCTGTTTGTTCTGTCAAGCCCAAATAACTGCTGACATTCTAATCATGAGGCCCCTTGGAGAAAAAAAGGGGGGTTTGCTTAAAAATAATCTTTACATTTGCCTGTAGAGTAATTATATCATCTTTATACCACTTTAATATAAAAATAGCCTGCCTACGTTTTAAATATTGCAGAGGATAAAATATACAAAACTCTCTTCTGCAGATTTTGATCATTCCCCCTCTCACTTAAATCTGAATGTAGTGTACTCCTTCTCAGACACAAAGGAGATAGCTAGCAGTAGTAGCACCACCTTCCTTCACTAGTTCTTCCCAAGTGCTGAAAAAGGAATTCTTCATCTAAAAAGAAGAGACTTATCTCCCTCTCCTAATATGAAAGCTACATTTTGTTGTAGGCATATATAAAAATCAAATTTTATGGGGAAACAGCTTCTAAGGTCAGCTCAAATTTAGCACATGATGTTCTTGGATATATTTTGTCAATAACTGTCCCTCCCCTTTCTTCCCCTCTTCTCCCTATACAGGAAAGGGGATGGCTCTAAACCAGCAAAGAACAAAAAAATACAGGAAGCTTTGCTTAACTGATTTAGTTATTCCAAGAAAAACGCACCTGTAAATCCCTGTCATACACATGCAGGCTGCTGAATGTTCAGGCCAGCAATACTGAAACAGCTATCCAGGACTTTGATTAAAAGCTAATATTTATACATATTTTAATATCTTTTTGGTATTCTTCATTGCTATTTGCCTGATCTCATTACTTCTCAAACATTTTAGTTTAACTACATTTGTCAGATAATGTTACAAAGAAAACTCAGCAATTATTTTGTTCCTTTAAAAGCATTTGCTGTTTCCTTACACTCCACAACAGGAAGGTGGCCAGGATTTATTACACTAAAACACAGCAGCATTTTTATTTTTTTAAAGAAAGGGATGCTAATTAGAGCCCAGCATTTGAAGTGGGCAGTGTCTCCCTCCTCAAAAGAAAAGCAGCAGCTTAATGCAGCAAGCTCTCTTTCCTTCCCACAGTTCAGCACTGTCAGTTTGTTGCTTGGTGTCAATTTTAAGAGCTTATTTACAATTTTACTATAACTGGATGTGATCTGCATTACTGCGTTTGGAATCAACTGCACAGACACAATTAACTCCTCCTGAATACACAAAATTACAAGTTTGCACTCTTCCCCACTGCATAGCCTTTTTTTTTTTTTCTTTTTTTTTTTTAATGTTTCCTTTTTTTAGCAGACAGAGGAAGTGTAAGAGCATGCACAGTTCCAAGGAAGTCTTGATCTGAACAGCAGCCTTCTGTTGGGAAGATGGTTTCCATCTTCCTCACTAGAAGAGGAAGCACCAGTACTGGAGAGGGCTGCAGAAGGCTCTGATACTGGTCAGGCCAAAGGACTACGAGAGCCCTGATAAACCCCAAAATCTGCTTTGCTACTTTGAAGGTAACAACCAAAAATTGTAAAGATCTCTCAACTATGCAGAATACCCCTGTCTTCACCCCTCAGCATTTGTGTTCAAAACAAGAAGACTCTTTCTAAAGAGGACTCTCTTTCAGAGGAGCATCGCAGTCCACCCGCAGAACTCCAGCTCCAGCACAGAAACACCTGCAATTGCTCCAGAGCTAAGGCAGCACTGGGATGACCACCTTCTAAAATGGTTACAATCTGCTCATATTCCAGTGCAGCTGAAAGCTCTGGCTTCTCCTGTCAAGTGTGGGTAGGATACTAGATCTTTTCAGTTTCTCTTTGCCAAAGAAAAACTCATGAGGCTACCATCTTCTCTTCTAGCAGCCTAAAGCACCAAGAAATAGCAGGTTTCTTGCAAAAGAGGTCTCTTGCCACACCAGGGTAACTGGGAAGACGACATGAGCACAGCCTTTGCGAGCTCTGCCAGAAAAAACCTTTGTTCTTAAATTCTACTGATTAAGCTTATGAAAATCAAAGAATTAGAAGCGCATTTTCAAAGACTTTTGAAGGGACTTCCTTCTACGCTACATGATATAGAAAAGAAAACTAACATTACAATATTAAGCAGGTGAAAAAATGCAAGCTACCTGGTTAATGCCATTCCAGCTGCTCTAAGATGTCAGATAGCAGGTTTACATGCATGCCTTGGCTAACATTCAACCACCAACACTAATTTTACATTTGCTACCACTTATCTTTAAGGACGGGAAGCCCAGATGGTAATATTTTCTTTTAATTTCTATATTAAATTCCAAATCTGTAAAAAACCAAAGACTATAAACTACTTGAGGAAGTGTTTTTCAATCACATGGAATATTTTCCATAATTAATGTCTAGATCAGATCTCTTACGTTGTGTCATAAAAAAACCAACAAGAATTCTGTTATCAATCTCAACATAAATTCTATTAATCTATAAATTTTGTCTGAATATTGAAAAGCTTCCAAGGAACTCTAATTCTGCATTGCATGGATACCAAAAATTAATTACAATATGGCTCAAAAACACAGTCCCCAAGATGAACTCCTGATTTACAGAATTCCCTACTTCACAGTCAACCAAGAAACTGTGTCACCTTGAGGGACCTAGTTTTGGAGACTGTATCTTAGTCATCTCCAAGATAAAGTATAAGCAATGTCCAAAGCAGTCTTTAGAAAACCATAAATGACTAAAACATTGACTGCCCACTCCTCTGGAACAGGCTAGCATCAACACTTCAGATCACAACCCTACAGAAATATCACACTAAAACTATTACTCCTTAAGTGTAATAGAAAACCAATCCATCCCATATGCCCTGCAATTCCAGTGACAATTCTGATCTCTAGAAAACCAATCTTGTCTACACACAGGCAAAGTTTCCTGAAGATGGAGCTTTCCCAGCAATCTATTCAAGCTTTCTATGCCATCCCAGTTGCAAGCCATATTAGATTAATGTCTCTGCCAACATAAAACCTTTGCATAATGTATACCAGCCCTCCCCACTCCACAGAGATCCCAAACCAGTTACGATCAACAGTAGTCTCCCTGCCTATTTATTTTACTGGAAAATATTGACTCACCAGAATATGAGAATTAGAGTGGAATAAAACCCCTCATTCAACCCAGTCTCTGTAAACTGTATCACTCCCCAGGCAGAAATGGACTGAGAGAAAAATCTACACTGAGGATGAGCTCTAAAATGACTGCAGGAATACTAATTTTATACAGTTGGAACTGCCCAGTCATCAGTGGTTGTAAACAATGCAAAGAATTTCTCTTTATAGGTACCAGCACAAAAGAAGAGTTGCAAAGTCAGAATGACTTAGTGATGAAAGGAAGTCCACCAAATTCTACATATGAAACAGGATTTAACAATCTCAGTTGCATACTACAATCTTATCTGAAAATTATTAAACACAGGCTTCATTGCAGTGCAGAATAACTATGTTCAAACATGTAAGAAATAAAGAGGAGAGAATTAAAAAACAACAGGGATCCAAAAGTTCAGCAACTTCAATCTATTTTCCACAAGGCAAATGTGAGGACTTGTCTTTGCTCACTGCAGTGGGATTGGACAAGATGACCTTTAAAGGTCCCTTCCAACCCAACCCATTTTATGACTCTGTGACTTGGAACTCACTCAAGACCTTCACTCTGTCCAGAAGGTCAGTGTGGAAATCAGGGAATTGGGTGGCAGGCTCTGATCATCTTGATCTTATGGAGTAGGATTGAAAAGGTGTGTGTTTGACTAAGCATCTAACATACTTTGGGGAAGAGAAGACTTATGCATCAGCTGCCATTTACTGAACTCCAAAAAAACTCACCAAAAAAAGCCAGAAAAAAAGGAGAAAGGCTACTAGATTTCAGCATCCTCCAAAGTCAGGCCAAAGAACAACAACCATGATCAATCACTGTGGTTGACCTCTAACTGGCCAACCCTGGTTTCAATAAAATTCCCCTGATACCTTTGATCAGTCAGCTTGGTAGTGCTACAGAGATACAAACATGCAAATACGTCCAGGAATTTATTTAAAGAAACACAGAGAAAAGTGGTTAAATGGACACTATGCAGTTTCTATTGACAAACAACTCTCACTGCAGCCTTACAAAACTAACCCACACCACCTGTGTATGCTGCAGTTTATGAAGATTATTTGTCAGGTTCATTCTCTGGATATCATCATCTCAATAATTAACTTATTCTCTCATCCTGCACTTCAAATGTGTTACAGAAAGATGAGTAATCGCCCAAAACTCCTATTGCAACTCTGATTTTCCCCTCCCTCTGTTGTTGTTGCAGCACGAAAGGCAGGGACTTGAGATTTAGACACAATAAACAGAGATTAAATTCCTTTACTAAGGTGTGCCAGAGACCTGAGATCTTTCAGCCAAAAAAGTATTGTAACACATTCCCTCTAATTATTAGGCAGTATTACAGTCTTCCACTGCAGGAACAGTAATTTCACAGTTAGAATCCAACCCATTCACTAGAAAAGTGTTATAAAGCACACTCAGAATGAAGGGTTTTTAATAAAACAAGACTGTTGTGTCAGAAGATAAACCACTAAGAAGCCTGTATGATTAAGCCTCATCACGATGCTAGCATTAAGTACCTTTCCACACGTGCAAGTTTTTTGTGAATTGTCTTTAAAGCACAAGGACAGAAGTACTTCTGGTCATTTACCTTATGCAATTCTGCATGAAAAGACTTAAAATTCCTCATGTTTCTAGAAATCTGTATCATTTCCACTTCTCAACACCATAGGTATCTAGCTCCTAAAAAAATGACTGAAATATCTGAATACATAACTCACTTTAAAAAAAATCCAGGGTTACAACTTCATTTTTCCAGTGAGAAAAACTCTCCAAATATTTTGTATGTTTAGAAATAAAAACTAGCTACTTTAACTGAATGCAAACCTAATTACAAAGTCAGACACAAAGCACTCTAAAACTGTATTTATGCTTTTCTGCTTAATTTTCCAATGTCATGTATTTTTTTAGAGAACAAAGAGATGGAAACAAAACAAAACAACAACAAAATCTAAAAGACTCTGTTAACACAAACAGCATCCTAGAGCTCAACATGCAAGTGCAGGAAAAGGTAAAGCTGAAAACACAGGATACCTGCATGACACCTGGTAGAACGGATATCCCGGTAGAGGAACGGAGTTTGAAAATCCAGCCTGACTCGACATTGCCTTCGGGTATCGTAACCGCTCAAATCACTTCTATATTCCATATGTTAATTCCTTGCCAAAACAAATACGTACGTACGTCTCCATCTGTCCATTTGTTCAGAGCTACCTACAAAGAATCCAAGTGCATATTCCAAGGTCTTGAAGATTCTGCCTGCATTCGAAACTGCTTCCTCAGTAGTGAAATTCCTAAAAGCCAACACCCTCATGACATCACATACTACAAAATCGTAAACACGCAACTGTTTCAGCAAAGCAAGGGCAGCCCGTTGGGTCTGACTCGACATCAAACCCTGCAGCGCGCTCGCCAAGAAAAGGCGAGGCTGGCGAAGGCAGCGACCCGCAGCCCCGCACAGCAGCCCTGCCGCCCTGCACAGCAGCCCCGCACAGCACAGCAGCCCTGCCGCCCGGCACAGCAGCCGGGCACAGCACAGCAGCCGGGCACAGCACAGCAGCCGGGCACAGCACAGCAGCCCTGCAGCCCGGCACAGCAGCCCTGCAGCCCGGCCCGGCACAGCAGCCCTGCTCTGGCAGGCAGCCAGCAGGCAGCAGAACTTAGTGCCAATGCCGCAAATCCCTCCAGCAGCTAATGAAGAGCCGGACTGCAGGTGAAACGGGGGTTTAGCCCCGGACAGAACTGCCTTAAAAATGCACGAGATGCGTGACCTTGAACTTGGGGACTAAAAAAACCCCGTTCCACTGTCAGTGAGATGCAGGCTGCGTGCTGTTGGTGTAGAAGAGACATCAGCCTGCACCGCACGTTACAGCAGCGTGAGAAATCACACCGAGTTTTCCCATGCTGAAAAAGAATCCTATCACTCAACACTCTCAACCATGGGAAAGCAGGAGGGAAGGATAGGAGATCAAATCTTAAACCACATTATTTAAGGTACTGAATATAGAAACAAAATGATGTGCCTGCAGTCCTGTTGAATTTTACTACAGCTTAAATCAAAGAAATATCAAAAATGAGAGATTTCATTTGATATACAGCACAAGGGTAAATTACATGGAAGTTTACTTGGGCTTGCCTTCCTCGGGAGAGGAAAAGACAACTGGAGAGCAGGAAGACGGGAGTAGCCACAGGACAGCCTGGTGGCATGGCTAATGTCAAATAGACTTACATGATTATCTACCTACACTACCCTTAAAGAAGGTGTACAGTGCCCTCACATGAACACTTGCTTAGTTTAAGCAAAATACTAAACAGATTTTAAAATTCTTTCATTGCCTGCACTAGCTGCACTGGAGAACATTCAAATACGGATCTTAATGCTTCTGCCCAATGACATATGATTTACTCTCGTTCTCTTCTGTCTCAGTTTTGGAAGAAGCCTGAATTGGTTTCACTTGGTTTATCATAATTTTATCATCAACATCTCAGTCATTAGTAAAATAGTGCAAAACTTTGTCAGTATCCTAGATACCTTTTGAAGACTGACTTGAATGGGAGCTTGTTCTTCTACCTTAAACATATCTTAAATTGAAAACTAAATCTGATCTCAGTGAAATGCTTAGTTTCACACTGCCTATTATTCATCAAGGTGTAAAAAAAGGGCAGTTTATTTGTGAAACATGATAACACCTACAAGTTGAAATATCCTCCTGATACAGCAGGGAAAAAAAACCCAGTACAATCACAGGCTACAAAATAAGGGCTTGGTCCTCAAAAAAATAGGCATGTTTATTAATTAGCTCTCCACACTGTCACACATAGAAGTCAGTCAGTCAGTCAGTCAGTCAGTAACTCACTGTTCCCACCAGCTACAGCTTGGGGAATCACTGGCCTTTTTACCCAATAAATGCAATGTACACCTGCACAGAATAACATGCAGATACCTTAGATCACTGCATACAGCACCAGTTTCTGAAGCCTTATATAAATGTTAGGATAACACAAAGCACAGTTTGCCCAGAGAAGTACTTTTTTTAACAGCCCAACTGACATGTCTGGAAAAACAAACAAGCTCCTGGGTACAGCATTTTGCAGAAATTCTTACATCTCTCCCGGCTGTAAAGAAAAAGCTCAAAAAGGCAGTTCAAGCACAAAGGATGTTGTGGTATCAGCTGGATTTTTACAAACAGACTTGAAAAAGCAGCTTTTACAGCCATAATCTCTCTCATGTCTAGCATGGAACATCAATTCCAAACCCGACTCTCAAAAGCCACGCAGGTGACAGCAAAGGAAGTTGCACGCACGTGAGAGGCAGAGGAAACTCTACAAGACCTTGTCTGAGCTCTCTTTCCTTGTGCCTAAGCCGGGACATCAGGACAAGCACCGTCAGTGTTCACCCATCCCTCCTGCTGCCGAGGGCCATGTAAACCATCCTGCTGCACTGCTGGGCTTGGACCTGACGACTCAGCTTGGGTGCACAGCCCTAAAGCACTTCTATTTCTATCCTCTGTACTTCGTTTTTCTTTGGTGCCTCCTTCACACTGACATTCACAGCAATAACACACACAGGCAGTAATTCTCATCTCGGAATAATTCTCCTTAGTCCCAACCAGGATTTAGGGTGTTTCCATTTGATTTGCCAACTGAAAAGAATGTTAGTGTCAAATCAGCAGATTACAGGCTTATAAACCAGGAGTCTTAGAGGCTGCCAGTGGCTCACCATGCCATTTTGCAAAAATCACTTACTCCCTTAATGCCTGGCTTATCCACATAATAAGGAAAACACTGGCTGGCAGCAAAGGAATGATGTGAGGTTAATTTTATTATTTCTTTCTTTTTTTTTTTTTTTTTGTAATTAAGTATTGAAATCCTCATGAAGGGATAAAGCAGCTGTAGGATTTGAGGGAAAAGATGTGTGGGAATATTCAGAATAGAACTTTCTTTCTTTTTGTCTTCTGCTCCTAGCTCTAACACAACAGAAGCATTATTGCTCTGAAATTTCAATTTAAATATAAAAGCTATTTAAATTTGAAAATGTGGTGGAAGCTACACAGTTTTTAATTGTGTAGACAGCATTACATAACAGAGGCAAGACAAAAACTGAATTTAAGATGATCTTTACAGATGCAGAACCCTTCATTGGTAGGCATCATACCAGTTCAGTGATTTGGAAAGAGAAAGGGAAAGTGCAGCATAGGAGGGAGAAAGAGGGAAGAGCAAATCTGATAAGGACCAAAGAGAAAGCCTCCACGCAATGATACCAAACATTTACCAAGTGCCCCTCTTACTTCCTTCCAATATAAGCTTGATTACAGTACAGAAGCACTTCTGGGATCCAGACCTACTTGCCAAACACCACCTCCTATTAAAGAGACAACTGGGGTTTGTTCCAACTGCAGACACGTTGGTTTGAATTTTACTTCTGTGTTTTAATGCCAACAAACTTACTTTAAAATAACCACATTGGTATTGTTTGGCATAGCATGCCATGTAGTACTTATTACTTTGCTGGAACAAAATTAAACAAAGAAAGTAAGTTTGAGGAACAGATACTGTGAGTTCCAGAATTTACAGTGCTCTTAGTACTGAAGTACCCGACCTGTTAGCCAGCACAGCCTTTAATGCTGCCACTTGAAAAGGTATGCCATGCTTAACTGAGGTGTAACTGCAAATCAAAAAGGAAGGACAGGCTGAAAGACTGGAGAAGAGTCAGCTCATGACCACATTCAGGTATTTCAAACAAGCATCATCCTTGGTAAACTAAAGGAAAACTCGTAAAACTAAAAAAGGCAGACTGCAGGAGAAATAGAAACTAGTCTCATTGCAATCTAAATCAACTTCATCAAGTCTAGAAGTGAAAGCAGGCACACTGTAGACAGTTACATGATGATACATCAAAATGCACGTACAACATTTAGTATTCATAAAAATAGAATGAAGTGCCATGCAGAAATGATTGTAACATCAATGCCATAAATCAGTAATTTACTCTCATATAAAGTGTTATATTTGATACTCTCCCTGCCTGCTAAGAAATCTAGTAGATACTAAAACAGAGTGAAAAAAACCATTACAGGAAATGTAGGAAAAAACCATTACATGGAGTTTGAAATTATTACTTACAAAGAAAACATTACAAAGGTATTCCATATAATGAGCAGTATTTAGAAGACATAACAAAAAGCCTTTTTTTCCTTTCTCTATGAAACACAAGAATAGGGAAATACTGCACACCACCTTCCTGGCCTTTGTGCTGAAACTGGAGGTGGTACTCCTCCCTCTCTTGCCTCTTTCACTCTTCCTGGAACTTGCCACTGCCCATTCATAAGTAGCTTAAGGCTCCATTCCTTCTACTCTCCTCTGGGTGCTCAAGAGATAGGATGCTTTTTCAGGCTTCACATATTCATACTGCCATCATTCCTTTACCATAGTGTCCCCTGGCACCTAAAGACATCAGGTTTTAGCACGTTATTCTGTAACAATGACCAATGCAGAATGGCTGGAGGGCCACACTGAAGGTATGCACCAGCAGCAATTTAGCCCTGCTCATGAAAGGGCTCTTTATGGCAAAGTATGTGTTCAGAGTTAACTGGAACAATGTGATTTACTACTGTACCTGAAAGCAAAAGGAGGTGTGCTGCTGTGGGTAAAACTGCATCACTGAAGAGCCAAAAGAGAAGCTTTCACCTCCAGAAACAATCACCACCCGTGCACCTCCTGTGCCATACTGTGTTACACCACAGCTCCCCCATTCCTCACACATCACACCTTCAGAGATTTTTTAAAAGAAAAACAGAACTCAGTTTCTGGATTTAGTTACAGCACTTATTTTCTTTCTGGTTATATTCAGAACACTGAAGGCAGGAGAGGTAACTAAGCAATTGTGAGCAAAAACCTAAAGCTCATAGACCAAAAATAAGCCATCTAGGGAGCCTGGAGTCATAACGGCCAAATTTCATTTGACATAATTATTTCACTTATTTTGTATCTCAGGTAACTTTTACAGCAGATGTTACAACAGTCAGCCATGAATTCTCAACAGCTCTCACTACTATTGCATGTTAGCATATATAGGAAGAAAGCATGTACTAGAATTGAGATTAATTAAATGGCAATCTTGATCCAGATGTCAGATAACCACTGCATGTTTCTTTACTGCTTAGCAAGTGTTCAGGCAGAAGCTAAATAACTCTTTCTTGTGGCCAAATGTCCTCAATTGATTCATAAGCAACTGAACAGGGTTGGTATCCTGCCTGTGTCAGACATAACCCTGTCCTGCTGAACTAGAGCAGTCAGTCTTCCTGCCCGAAAGCCTACGGCCCCGATGCAGTTGGCACATACCCTGGAAGCGCGTTGGCAGCCAGGCCACCCTGCCCTCCAGCTGGCTAAAGCAGGCTGCAGCAGTTGGCAGAACGAGCAAGAAAAATTCCTGTCACCAATGAAACATCAGGATGTCTTCAGGGCAGAAGAGGAATACCTGGGCTGTAAATTAACCTACTGCAAGTCATGAAACCTCACAGATATAAAGCCATTGACCATGACACAGACAGGAAAGGTAAATACCCTCCTTACGGCTTTGCCTTCCCCTCTAACTGCAATTCCAGCTTAAACAACTGGCCACAAGTAACCTGCAACTGGAAATGAACTTCCAAGATCACCTGATGGCTACTGGCAGTCAGAGGGAAGCAGATGTTAGTTGTTCTGTACCTGTGCACATAAACAGTCCGTACTGTACATCATTGAATTCTAACCCGTGTAAACTTTGGGGGATGATCTCATCCCCAATGCTAGCAGGAAAAGATACTTTACACCATCAGGTTCACTCTGCACCATCCCTATGACATTCACCCAGGATGCAACGTGCACGTACCACCTGGCCACAGAGTCACACTTATTGCCAGCAATCCATCACTCCCAGCAGCCTGGAAGAAGGAGACTGCTGTTGCTGGAAAGCAAAAGGTTCACAGGCCAAGTACTAGCTGCAGCAGTGAGCTTCAATGACACAGCATTTCATCACTGGAGTCTGGCTACCTGGGCACTGCCCTCCCACTGCCTTGGGAGGAGGTGGCTGCAGGACTAAACTCTACCTTCCCCCAGCTTTACAGCACATGCAAATCGTAAGGGCTGTCACCTGCAGTACACTGAGGTAGCTCAGGTCAGCTCTAGCTGCCTGCTAGAGAAAGGCTGCAGGATTCACGTGCTGGCAATCCAGTGCTATCAGTTGCAAGGCTGTGAATCTACACCAGCATCATCACCAGCCAGAAAGAGGAGAGAATCCCAAAGCAAATCATGCAAAACCCCCCAAAGCCCCCCCAAAAATCTAAAGAAGCCCAAACCAAACCAGAATCCCACCTAGCTCCTCTCAAAAGGAAGTTCACCAACTTGACCTCTCTGTACAAGACTTTTCAAGATAGTTCTACAGAGTAAAGATTTTTAAGGCCTGTACCAGGTATTGACTATCTTCAAAGACCACTGGAAAATTCCATTTTTTGCTTGCTGCATTTGCAAACACAAGAGTATAAATCTTGTGTGCTCTAGAATCAGCAGATAATCTGCATTTCAGAGAATCAAATTACACTTGCTGTAGGAAATAATTCTATATTCTTAAATCTGAAATAACTCTTCTAAACAACAACAAAAAAAGCATTCATGAAGACAAGACATTATTATATTAAAAAATATGCAGAACCTGAAATGGGATTAGCTACTTTAAATGGATTATACTGGATAGAGACAAATTTACTGCCAAGTGACACCAAGATATTGAACAGAAAGCTAACAAAAATGACTGAATTAAAAAAAAAAATTAGTCGGTCAAATAAACTTTAAAGAAACAAAACTTTTGCTAAAAACAAACAGGACATCTGGTATTTCACTGAGTATGGATGCTTATAAATTGGACTAAAGGGATGTAATAGAAACAGTCACTACAAACACATAGAAACCAGAATGCTGGTATTATAAGCAATTTTTTTAATTACTTGGAATTTGGAAGGGAGGTTCCTCTCTACCGTGACACAAATAAATTTTAATTTACTTGAGCTACCAGAATATAGGAAGTTTCTCTCTCCAACAGATACAACACATTAATACAAACTAAACAGATGGCTATTTAGTGGCATCCAAACTTCACCTTGCTGGCCCTACATGAAGCTCCAGAATCTATAATGTGCATCTCATAGGACTGCAAATAAGGAAGGCTGAGTCTATTTTTGATCTTCAGGATAAATCAGATAAAGTCTTCTACATAAGAGGACTGTCATATAATGTCCTTTTTAACTCAGACATTTTGTGTTAACATCCCTGCTAAATTCTCATCTAGAAGAATAACCTATCCACAATTCTTACTAGCAAATAAACTGTTGCTGCAATGCCTTGTAAATTGTGCAAATCACATATCAGATTACAGAAAAGCATTACAACTAGAGGCAAATGAAACACTGCTATTTCACTTTAAATTTGGCAATTTGTGTAATTCAAAATGCCTCAAAGAACAAGAGTAAAAAGAAACTGTAGGGTGTACAGATTCCTGAGGTCAGGGTGATAAATGAAACCACTTCCAAAATAAGCGTTCCTAATTAAGGCTTCTAAACCAGAGCTGGCTTGCATTCAGTTAATACCACTGTTACAAGCAATCTGAAATATTCTTGATAAAGTATTTTTAGTATCAACTCCAGCATATTAAAGCCAGTTGAAGGTCATTATAAGGATGAAAAAAATAAAGTACAAACATGGGAAAGTTCACAAATTAATCCCTAAAACTACACAAAATACTTTGAGACCTCTGTACTTAAATCAGTTCATTCAAAGATTCATTCTTTGTTTTTAACTATCATCTTAATGTATTATAATCTGAGCATTGAAAAAAGAAAACACATCTATCAGTTCTTGCATTACATCTACTGAATTCTACTTATTTGTTCCCACAGGCACCCCTGAACTACTAAAAGCAAGGTAAGTGGTTTTTAGTTAAAAGACAGAAACATTGTATACATAGTTTTAATCAAGTGTATGTCATCCCAGCCTCCCTGAAGAAATACTTAATTTGCTTAATTAGACAGATGGCACTTTTTGTTATATTTGGTTTTGTTCACTGCACTTAAGAAATTTAATTTGCATAGGAAAACTTTTTCATTTGCTAGGTCATTTCATGTGCCACTAAATAACAATTGAGCACTACAGACTAAAGCAGAGAAAAATCTAACCTATTCTCTGAAACACAGATAGCTCATACTAGTATTTTTAAACAGTCAGCTCTTTAAACTCTTCATTCTGAGCTGGTGTAAGAACTTTATTTATTTAATTTTGGCATATTCTTTGGAATGTCACTTTAATCTCAGAAAAAGTAATGCTAAAGAATCCTTTATATTCTATTACATTCTTAGGATTTCCATTATCATACACTATCTTGAAATGGAAGAAATTAAACTTAACCATGAAATGATACCATATACAACACACATTTGAATCACAGTCACGCTGTTGAGAACTGAGCAGACTGCACAGAATTCTAAAAGAACAATGAGATTCATGGGAACACAAAATTAAAGCACCTGAAAGCACTAAGAAAGGCAACGTGCAAGGTAACAGGGGCCAGATGCTTTCCAAGGGCATGGAATGGATCTCTATGCAAAACACAGCAGACAAACAGGACATCCCTTAAAACGTACACTGACTTACACACCCAAATCAAAATCATGGGTTATATTTTGATTAATCTTCCGAAGACTGTGCAATGATTCACGTTTACAACACCTGACTAACCTCAGATGCTTTGCCAAAAGAGAAGAACTTCCTCCCCTGCTTAGAACAACAAGGGTAAAAATGCAAAGGATACAGACTCAAACCTGGACAGTAATACCTGTGACTCACCATTATAAGGCAGGGTTAGATATTTTCCAAGATAAGGCATGATTTCATTCGCAACTGAGCTTTCGGTTGTTACAGCAATTTCATTACTTCAGAAGGTATTACAAATACTTCCACTCTTCATCCCTTTTAATAAAAACCTGTTTAAACACTTTTGAAATAATTCAAATAATTATCCTCCTTGATTAGAAGTAATCATCAATTTGAAGGCAAAATCCACAATGACCAAGAAACAATCCTACCCTTCTCCTCAGGACCTTTCGCAAACCTGGAATCTAAGTGCTGAAAGCCAGAGTTAACAGTATGTGCTAGGAATAGCCAACACTGCCTGCCCTAATTATTTCAGATAAGAGTACTCAGCTTCCAGGCAGGTATTCTAATCACAAAGCAAACTTTGGAAAACACGGCACTAAATACACACTACACGTTTAAAGTTACAGGATGGCAAACTCAAAAGGGTTCGCAGGAGATCAATACAAAATCCTTTATTATCTCAGGCATTTAGTACATGAAACACAGCAAAAAAATACAGGGTTTCAAATGAAACATGACAATCTTTTTGCAAGCACTGAACACTGATACATACCTAAGATAACACTTTTTCCTAGCACTGTTTACAGACAGCCAGTTTCAGTCAGTCATTAACCCTTCTCATGATTAAGCCTCAAGCATTCATAAGCACTCAAAAGTGAAGCGCAGCCATTAGAAGGGACCACACTTGCCCTCTCCCCATTTGCTGTAAAAATCATTAACGCCTTCACTTCTCTCTTTCTGCCTAGGGAAAGAGAGAAAGGGGAGGGAAAAAGATTAGAGCAGAATACCGCCTACCTCTTTGCCATCATTGCCTCCCAACAGGTCATCCACGCATAGAAAAAGGTCTAAAACTGGTCTCTAAATCTGTTTCAGTGCTTCGGGCTGGCTTAAGAGAAGCAAACCATAATTTCATTTCACATAATTGATGTAAGTCTGGCCATTTAATGTTTGTTGATTTTACACTGAGGTTAAGCACCTGCTCCTGGAGATGCCCTAGAGTGACAACCACCACTTAGTGCCATCGCTCTTCCACACGCTTCAAGTTAAAGGCAATAAATTTAAATACCAAATACCAAGAAACTATAATTGTGATATTAAATTCGAGATAATTCCTAAAAACAGGAAATTGATGTTTATTAATAGAGTCACATCATTTTAATTAGCTCTTAACGTTCGACCTTTGCCACACAGCTTCTGTGGCTGAAATGACAGCAGTTTGCATAATTACGTTTGCAGACAATCACCTTCTGGGTTTTCTCCCATCCAGAACAAGTTAAGAATCTTGTTATATAAAGCCAAATTAAATACAATCTTCAAGAAAATATCCTTCCTCAGATTAATCACTTAAAGCAAAGCAGCAAAAGTTATTGCAAGCATGATTTCAATGGAACTTATAAAATTTGAGCACTTTCCGAATAGGTGGATCAAATCTGTAAAGTTGTTCTCCGAGGTAAGAATTAAATATCTCTGCAGTTTGGTGAGATATTACATTTCTTAAAAGAGTCTTAACATATGTCATGACCTCAAGGTAACTAAATGATCAGGAATTATTATGCTTTCTTTTAAAACTGCCTTCAAAATACTACCTATTCAAAATCACTTCTGGTCCAACCGCTTCAGAAGATCTAAAACTTTTCTGTAAAAAACCATCCACACAAATCAATCAGAAAGGCCATTGTACCTGCTACCTAAACTCTTGGTAACTACATTTTATCTCAACAATATGTGATGTTAAAACAATTATCTAGCATGTTATGCTAATTTAAGTAGGTCACACTGTTTCCATTAGATTTGCCTTAAAGCTCTTCCTAATAAATCTAGTTGGAAGAGAAGAATTTGCCTGATTTTTTCTACAAAGTTGTTCATTTGAAGTTATATATCAGGCAACCCACAGTCTTTGACTCAACACATTCTCAGCCAGTTATATCAAAGTACAGATGTATCTGATAGTAATTTTGTTATGCTACAGATACAGAGAGAAGCCTTTGTGAAAATCCCATCATTAACAACTACACAACTGAAATTCCTTCCGTATTTGGGAGGAAAAGGGGGCTGAAGGGGGGTGGGTTTTCCATGAAGCCACATTGCTGAAATGCTGCCTGCAGGTCCCACAATCTTCGCCGTTATCTGTAGCTGTATTCTGGCTGTGCTCAGAACAGCAACGGGGAAGGTATGACACGAGATTGGAAGAAGTCCATCTTTATAGCTTAAGCATACATTAGCTATATTTGCATAGAGTAACATTTGAAAATAAAAATGCTCGGACTGAAATAAAAGGCAATGCAAACAATAAAAGGTGAAAGTACCACGCTCTTTTTATTAAGGGATATAATTTTAAGAAAAAAATAAAATCAAATAAAAATCTGTGAAACTGCAAGCCTTCCATTTCAACACACATATGTGTGAGAAATTAAACTTTTTTCTAAGCTTTTATTTTACTAATTACCACAGGATCAAAACCTTCAAAGTTTAAAAATACTCCCATTACTCCTTCTTTGCCTTATAAATGAGATACGAAAATACATGCAAAGAAGTGCTTCTGGGGGTAAATGCTGTGGAAGTTATCTCCATTAATACCTAACAGAAGCTGAGATCTAGCAAGCAACAACCCAGCCTAACTCAACACTTGATTTTAATTACTTTACATTTAATTGTAGGTGCTCACAAAGTTTCAAAAATAACAATGATCTCTACTCACTACAAAATATTTTAAGCTGGAATCATAATATTAATTAGTCACTGGTAACTTTTTTTTACTTTGAATAATATTTGCATAACGTTACATCATGAAACATGTCCCAGACAGTACTGCCAAGAGGTACACTAAACCCAGAAACAAGCACACACAAGGTTTAGAGCAACATCAGAAAGAAGCTGCTGTATTTCAGCTGCAAAGTACTGACCAACTTTGGCTCTTCTGCTTTATACAAATGTAACTGTGAATACTGGAATAACCTGACCCCGGTTCCCACGTTGCTCCTTCCCACAAACTCCATGGCCCAGATGGGGATGGATTTATGGATTTATGGATTTCTTCCTGCAGTGCTACATGTAATTGCTGAAATCCCAGTGTCCCGGCCTTCTGATCACTTCTCTGAAGCAGAGGTAATTGCCTTCTCCACACTGAACTACCAGTGAAAGCAATTCTTACCAACCCCTGGCTGCAAGGAGGGGTTTTGCCTATAGAAATTTGTAATCAACACATCTGGTAAGTAATGTTTTTAAGATTGTTCTATCCAATTATTCTCAATATTTAAGCAACCACTTCTCTTCACAGATTCTCCCAGTTCTCCCTATCACAACTACACCACTCTTTTTTTTTTTCCTGATGCCTTTTCCAAGACTCCTTGTGATCTCCCCAATACTTCAGCTGCTGCTTCTGTCCCTGACACCTTCCAATTTTAGGAACTGTCTAAAACATGAAATCCTCTTCTCCTATTCAGGCATTCACAAACCAGACTTTTTTTTGTATATAAGACTAAGAAATCCTGGCCATTCCTCATAGAAGTATTTATTCTCAACCCATTTCAAGTGGGTTTTTTGGGGTCGGGATTTTTTTTGGCTTTGTGGAAAATGCTATATTTCATATCTTTACCATTCTTCAAAAATCAGAACAGTCTCATTACCACGAAGTGCACAATTTCACATGCCAATTCTGAATTCTAAAAGGGAATAATTGATAAATATAGTACAAAAATCCCATGGAACAGGACCATCTCCTTTCCCACAGCATTTAGATTCAACAAGCTAAAGATCTCAGACTTACTTAATAGTTCTCTATTATACCTAAAAGATTTTCTCACTTAAAGAGGAAGGGGAGACAAATTAGTCTTTACACTACTGATGAAAAAGGAAATAGTAAGCATAAAATAAGATACCATTTTCAAATTTCCTAATATATATATATTATATACAGTAAGTTGATAAATGGGAACCTTAACTATGGGATCTCTGTTACTGTTGTCCTTTGAAGAGAACAAGATTACACATCAGATGCCTGTGACAATTTGTGGACCTGTTTTCCAGTTTTGGTGTGTCATCTAAAATGGAACAGATCCAGGGAAGTATCAATATGCTGAACAGCTTTTCTGCACAGAGAAATACTTCGAGGCTATGTGAAACTGTGTGAACAGCTTTCATAAGGTTTAAGCTTTTGGCACAGAAAAAGTAAATTTGTAGGAGGCAAATTAAAATTTTCAAATGTCTAGAAGTATTTAAAGACACAAAAATCCCTTCAATGCATTTCTCTAGACCAACAAAACATTGCCCCACATGCATGACATGTTAGGTACCATGAAGAAATCACAGCTGGAATACCACAGACTGGGTGAAACTACCACCCTCTGTGAGTGCACATGATACTTGAAATGCTGATTTATTCCTGATTTAAGATCCTAAAAACTCAAAGCCATTCCCAGTTTTCTTGTCTTCCAACAGATTCATTTTGCCAGCTAAGATAGAGAAAAGCACTGCAATTCCATTACAGAAGCTTCCAAGTGTTTGCTCAGCCTAAACACACATCATAAATGATGTGCTATTCTAGAAGGTTTTTCCTTCTGCATTGCAGGCTAAAACCAGCATAATAGTGATCTCGAAGACTACAGAAGCTGTCCTGTTGTTTTTCATTCAAAATGTCAGAACACAAGGATACTGCAGGCTTCACTGGATTTCTGTAAAAAAATAGAGATCATCAAAGGTGCAGAAACCTGAACACCAGACCTACTCAGATTTACTTTTCACTTCACCTTATTTTCAAATGCTTGTGCTTGAAAGATTTTTAAAGTGTTTTTTGGAACTCACTTAATTATCAAAAATATGCTGTGAATTCTGTAGGCATATTCAAGGAAATTTAAAAAGAGCTTCAACAATCCGAACTTAGAATTGCTCAAATGATGAACAAGTAGCAGAGTGCAGAAGCAGCTACTTGTAATAAAGTTTCCTCAGGATGGCAGCATTAACTATTGTAATGAAGTGCTAAATGCCACTCCAGGTGCCTAATCACACAAAACAGGGAGATCTCAAACGATCTAGCAATAGTGCTGGCTACTTGCAATTTTCTCCTTCTTCACGTTGCCGTTTCCACACTACTTCACACTCTTCTAATTTAGTCCCCAGAATTCCATCGGAGTATTATTATACTTCTCACATATATAATTTAACCAGAAAGAAGATGTCAAAATACTCTGCAGGGTGATACAAGCGATATATAAAATTTTATGCATCTACCCCATAGGCACCACTAGATTTTGTATCATTTTTATATTCTATTTTGAAAAGTCCATGCCAATTGCACAGTCCACGCATTTGCACGAATCACTAAGCTGAGGCTTCAGTCAAGATCTGTGAAGGTCTGCTGAAGAAAGACCTTCCATCAAGTTCAGTCCACTTTCAGTGTCTCTGCATTACAAAGAGGACAGTACCATGACTTGGTAGACCCCATTGTTTTCTTGGGAGTAGCAGTAATTTCAAAAGCGGGCAGAAGGATTCTGAAAATCCTGCATTTTATCTTCCTGACCTTCCACAGTATATAATTGCAAAGATCTATAGCCAGTTGTATACTTTTATCAGGTATGAAAGAGTTCCAAATCTGCATAGATTTCAGCTTATTAATAAATTACATCAATTAAGTCTGTGTTGATTAAGAAAAGGTTTGATAATAAAAAGATCCCTACGCTTGCCAAGACTTTTTAAAGGCTACGACCAGTGCAATTCACTCTTTTCAAACTAAGCACCTCCAAAAGCTCATCACCTCGAGCTTCCAAAGGTCTGTCGATGTCTCCCTCAGATCAGCCACCCTAACTGTACATGTAGCTGTTCCTTAAACTGGTTCCACCAAAATCATCTTAGTTTTTTTAAACCATGCAGTAGAGTATAAAGTAACACAGAGGACGGGGACACCAGTTAGGAAGAGACAATACACAGTTCTGTTGGCTGATCCAACGGGACAGGGAACTCCTGGAGGAAGGACAACCAAGCAAGAATGAGGGACCACCTCAATCTCCTGCTCAGCTGCAACTTTGGTATCAGTCTGCAGCCTGTAAAAGTGCACAAAGCCCCCGCTTGGTTCTCTCCTAGAACACCTACACAGTTTAAACATCAGGTGTGCACCTTTATTTATCTTATCTTCATATTACTGACTAGCTGTGCTTAAGTATGCCTAAAAACCTTACCTATTTGTAGGTTTACACCATCTCTGATTAATTGCCAACTGCCTGAAGGAAGCAATCTGGAGATTCCATCGAACTGAAGATAAGCTGCCATTCACCCTATTTCTAGGTGTTAATAAAGACTGAAAGAACAAACAGTCAGAAGGAAAGGCAAAAGACAAAAAAAAACCAACCCAAAACAAGTTTGTTTTATCTAAAAGAGAATCTAGAAGAAACACAAATGAAACGTGTTTCTAACCTATGAAAGAGAATGGATGTATTCATTCTAGAAGCTTAACTTGCAGCACATGTGGCAATACTAGAGCCTGTACTACTTGGCAGTTCCCACGACTTGGCATTCCTGGACAGAGCAAAGAAACACATCTGCATGCAGATAGAACAGCCAAAAAGTAGCAGTAAAGGGGTTTTGGCTGTAGTTAAGCTTTACCTTAACTGTCTTTTTTCATGTCTTGGCAGTTTTATCTCCACTATGGCAAGGATGGTGGTTAACACCAATTCTCTCAAATCAGACTCAGATTACACTGACTGAAAAGAGGGACTGTATCTTAATTTGAGAGTTAACAATGAGAAGATTAAAACAAACCAGCAGCATCTTTGTTTTTAAGCAGTATACTCAGTACATAGCAAACAGACATTTACCACATCAAAGAAAAAGTACCTCTGTAATGAAAACTCATCTCCAAAACATTTATGGTTTCTAACAGAATTATTATTCCTCCAGAAACCTGTTTTCTTCTCCATACCTCCTTACAGCACACCTATTTTGGCCATGACAGAAGCAGAATTTTACCACATTTCCTTTGCTAAAAGGATTTTTCAAATGAGCAACAAAGACTGGGAACAGCTGGAGCTTCAGAAGAGGATTGCCTCATTACCAGTAGCCATAAACAGAACAGATCAAACAGAGGAAAAAGCCAAATTCCCCATCTAAAATACAAGTTACCAGGTTTAAAAACCACAGCCTAAAAATCAAGACTGCTGCTGGTGTGTATGTCTGTGTGTAGTATTATAGAACAACAACAATGTAATAACAGGAGTCCTATATGAATTCACAGATTTTTGTTTCTTTACGTAATGTTAGTTCAGTTCAAGGAACACGATGAGGTCAGTTGAGTTATGTGAAAGAACTACCCAGATGTAATCAGAAACCACAACTCCTACCATATTCAGCAAGGCACTTCTTCAAAGATAGAATGAAATATTCATGGCCATATTGAGATAGAATAGCCTACAAACAACTTAAAAGAAGCCAGAGGAATTGCATGACAGCCTGTCAAGTAAAAAAAAAAAAAGGAAAAAATAATAATCCAGTAAAAAGGTGTACTTAGCAAGACAAACTTTCACTCCAAAATTATTTTTTCCTCTGATCTTGTCTCTCATTGTTAGAGACTAGAAGAAAATAAGAATTTTTATAGAGATGCAACTGTGCAATAAAGATAGCATGAGGAGAAGTTTTTCATTTGTCAGACAAAAGAAGATAATAAGTCAAACACAAGTTTTAGTAAGAGAAAATAAAAATTGAAGTTTTAAAATGCAAGGGAAACAGAACATTCAAAATTTGATCCAAAGCATGGCCTCCCAACTGAAAGGTCAGAAATGCAGAGGTAATGCATAATGTATGTCGGACAGTAAAGTGATCAGCAAGCAGGAGGGACCCCGGCACCAGCCACCACTGTAACATGGCAGTGACAGGGACAAAATTCAGGGCCAGGATACATCATGACAGGTTATTTCCAGAAGATACAAGGAAATATTTGGAGCAGCCTTGCAGTGTTTCAGCAAGACTTGATCAAGACTATCGTGCGCCATTCTAGATAATCCCCAGTTAGAAAACATCAAATAGGTGCATGTAAACCAGACTTTCTGCATCTAGGGAAGAGATCAGGACACATGGAGTACTCTGTCATTTGCAACAAGCTAGGGCACATCTACTTAGTAAAACATAGCACAAGGCAGAGAAACTTGAGTTAAAGCAAGCCAGACTGGTGTGTGAACCAGACTGCCTGGCGATGGAACGCTACGAGCCAACATAGCACATCATCGTGCTGCTTTCGGCAGCAACTCCACTTGCCTTGTGCTACACAGGGACCTGAGCTGGGCCTGGGGCTCAATCCACTGCACGCTGTAGACACGTGTTAACATGATGCTTATTCAAGCTCTGCTTTGTATGGTGTAGGACTGCTCTGTTTAAAAACAAACAAAGCAACCTACCAGGAGCACAAATACCAGAGAAGGGAAAGTTGCCTTCATCAAACAACAGGAATGGCAGAAGACCAAGACATACCAGACTGCCAGTAGTAAACACAAGTCAGAACTTAAAACAGAGTTCCCAAAGTTTCTTTATTTCTAACACAATCTGGTAGATACACGAAAAAAGGAAAAAAAAACAAAGAAAAAAACCAAACCAAACAAACAAAAAAAACCAAACCCAACCAACCAACCAAATATAAAAACACAGATGCAGATTAATCAGTGCATGAGCTAATTTAAACAATGTGAAAAGCAGACCTGCTTGCAGACAGCAGCCCGCTGGCTGCACAAATTAGAAACAAAAGTTAATTCATCTATTTACTAGTATTTCAGAACACTGTTCTTGCAAAGAATGCATGACTTTGTAAATATCAATAAATATTTTGGATTCTGTTATATCTCTGAAGCCATGAAACTTCTCCAATTGTACAAACACCTACTCATGAACTTTAAAACTTCAGAATCAAGAATATTCAAAATAAGTCTGATCTGCATCATGTTAGAAGATAATCTGCTGTAAGGTTACCATGCGTAACTACTATGCAACCTAAGATTTAACTCTTTTTTTTCCCTTTTCTCTTAAACTGCCCTTTAAATAAGCAGTAAACAAGAGCTAAACAGCACTACTGTAGAGCAGAGGTCAGCAAATTCTTAAACGTTGAAGTCATGTTTTAGTTTGTTGAAAAACAAACCGTTTGCCTACGTCATGGAGTCATTCCCTTATGTAGTACTGAAAAACTGCTTAGCTTCTGAAAATGATTCCTGTGTGTCTACAGCAGTCTACTTACACACAAAGCTCTAACTGGGCAATGCAGGGTTCTTGGCTCAAGAGAGTTCAACATCTGTCCAGATGTGTGTCTCTGACACTCAATAATGTTTTCCTCAGCTAGGAAATAACCTTTTCCTTCTTTTCTCCCTGCCCCCCCCCCAACTCCTTTAATTGATGTACATGGGCTTATCTAGTAAAACCTCACCACAAGCTAAGCAGTTTCCATCTGTGCTCCTTTTAGTCCAGCAAAGGCATCTGACCTGAATTCCTGCCTCCAGTTCCAGCAACAGTACTGGAATCTCCTCCTCTCTCCCCTCCAACCAGATGAATGACAAGGGCATTGGAAGTTGGGTATTTTCTTGTTGCTGGCAAGTAGGGCCTCCACTATCATACACCATTTCATTAAAAATATACCTTTTTCTGGTATAAGCCTAAGTCCAGAATGTAAGGAATCCCAGCTTTCTCTGGAATCCTCAGTTTATCTCTAAAGCAGAAACCCCATTTTGTTGCAGTTCAGCCCATACAGCCTGATCTGCTGAAAGAAGGATGTTAAAAGCTTCAAATGATCAAACTCAGTCTAGAGAAAGGAAGAAATCCCCTTTTCATCCATAAAAGGACAACTAGCAATATCCAAAATCTCCCCAACCTAACCTGAAGAGGACTTTAGTGTACAAGCCTTACCCTTTCCCAGTGAAGAATCAGAGAGACATAGAAAAGCCTAGACTGTAAGGGGTTTCATCTGCTCCCATCTTCTGCTGAAACTGAGTCTTGAATATTCTAGCAAGGGAGATTCCACCCTTCCTCTGGACAACCTACCCCAATGTTTAATTGTTCTCCCAAGGAAGAATCACCTTTCTGGCTGATCAGGGAACACTTAGGAGCACTTTACTTGGATGGTAGAGAGCAGTGCTTATACAGTCCCTTCAAGCCCCAAAGCACCTGAGCACAATCCTTGACATGCACAGCTTTTCTTATCTGTGCATTTGTCTAAAGTAGAGGGAAAATGGATAAATCCACTAAGCTCTTTCCTATGCTAGAAATAAATACTATGTTAAATGAAACATTAATATATTTTTAACCAATCCAACCTAAGTACCAGACTTAGCCTTAGAACCTGTGACAAGAACAATCACACTAGAATATATTTGGCTAAGAGGCACTCGGTCTCTAGCACTTTAGCAAGAAGAAGAATATATATAGTGGCATTAGTCAGGGACATACACATTTCCACTATTTTGGGCCAGCCTTTCCTTTAATCCAACTAGAAAGTTTTGGCAGGCAGTGAAGACCTTGCATCTGTAAAGAGGGGTGATATTTAGCATCCTTATTAAGGCCCTCACTCTTGGAATCATGGAACAACTTCAGAATGCCTGCTTTCATCTTATAAAGATGCTCCTACACTACTTTTAAAATCCTTTTTTCACATTTTACTCAGAACTCTTAAACTCTAACCATTTCCTTTGTGTGTTCTTTTACCTTCCCTGTGCAAAAAATTATAATTTGACCTTGTAGAGCCTGTAGCTCAAAATGAATTTAAATAAAATATGAACAAGAGCAATTCTTTGGATTCACTGTTTCTCAACTGTCCCACCTATCCCTCATTTACACTCCTCTAATTTACTAATCCTCTTAAGACAGACAAGCCACCTAAACTGTAGACATAAGCAGTGCAAAACCTTCCATTCAAACTAATTCCATGAACAAGCAAAGGCTTTTTGGTGTTTTTCTCACAGAGCTGTTGTATGAAGATCAAAATGCACACCTGCAAAACTAACCAGCTGAGCCAAGCACAGTGAAGTCTTGAAGAAAAATTAGAGCAAGACAATCACAGATGCCTGCACTAGCATTTCCAACTTGACTGTAACTTGGCATGAACTTTTGCATCACTGGCAGTATTGGAGTTCTTCAGTAACGGTGGTTTGATGGAAAATAAACAAACAAACCAAACCAACAGGTTTTTGAAAGCTTAAATGTTTACTTACAAATATTTTAGCTCATACACGGAAAAGCAGAATAAAAGAAATGAAGATTTCAACAAACACCTCTCTTACAGAGCTCTCTACCATTCTTTGAACACGTTCACACAAGAATTTCCTATATGCCAAGCATTCATCTCCTGTGTTTGTCAAATTTACAAAGCTCCATACTTGCACTATTTTATATAAGCAAACTGAGACAGAACAGATGAGCACTTCATGCACTTGTGCAGTAAGATGCTAAAATTCAGGCTTGTCTTTAAGGCTGCTGATTTACCATAGCTTCTAACAGACATTCTTCAAAATACAGAGCTAGAGAGGAAAGCAGTGCAAAAGCTGACCAAAAGCCACGCTCAGTAAACTTTCTAAATTTATTACAAAAGACAGTTTGAAGTAACACTAGACTGAAGAGCAGAGCTGCCATTTGGAGGGCTGGAGACATTTGCTGACAGAAACATCGTGACGTTCAACACAGAGATGCAGGCTGAGGCACCTGGGATGGAATATGCCCATACAGCAGTAAAGATCAGAGGCCAACCAGCTAGAAAAGAAGCTTTGTACAAAAGGACCTATGGGTCCTAGTGAAGAAGTTGAACACAATTTACTTGTTACACGCTTTTTGTTCTAAATCTTGACCTCTCCACTAAATGACAACAGGGAAATGCAGAAAAAAAAAAAATGAACAAAAGACAGAATCTACACCAAGAGATTATTAAACACCTTCAAGTTTTCTAGAACAAGCAGTATCAGGAAAGCAGGGAAAAGGAACAGATAGCCCTTGTCTTAAAGCCATGAACTAGAGCATCAAAATAAACTGGTTCACTAACAAGGACTGATGTGCTCTTACAGAAGAGAACAGGCTGACAAAAGCAATTACGGAAGCCTGGATATACTTTGCCAACTAAAATTTCCTTGTTCCTACCACCTGGAAACAAGTCTGACAAAAATGAGTTTCAACAAGGTTCGGCTTCTGTGGTTTCCCAAAAGACCCTCCTCAGACACAGTGCTCCTTTGGTACTTGGGCTGCACTCTCCAGATAGCTCGCACGCTTCTGTTCTTTTCAAGAAACTGAGTGTTCCCATTCAAAATAAAGATGAAGCTTTAACAGAGACAGAAAAGCAAAAGTAAAATTACACTATTGATGCTCATTGCTTGTCTGACAGAGGTACAAACATTGAGCTCTTTGAAGATTTATAAGTTATTTCTACTTTTGAAATCTATGATGTTCCTCTAAAACAGGCTTGGATAGGATTTTTTTTATTTACATATCATTTCAATATTGCTGATCTCCCAGTGTCTCAGGAATACTCATGAACTGTAGATATAACTACACACAGTTGTATTCTACAGATCCATCATGAAATTTTCTTAGCTTAAGCCTGTATTCTTTATAACATATTTTTAAACATCAAAAATGGCAGGCAGGAAGAGTATAAAACTTGAAGATAGATTATATTATCTTGTTTGCTTCTGTAATTTTATTAAATTCTTTCTAGGCTATTTTTTGTAATATTGAAAATCCTAGCCCCTCATCAAAATAGAGACACCTACAATAATTGTCATCTTGCATTAATTACAATCTGATATTTTCAGTGAGAAAGAAATGCAGAGAATAGAGTGCATGACAGGCAGATCATCAGGAAATCTGTCAGTTCTATAACAAAACAGTACTTTTACATTAGCATTCTAGTGTTTAGAAATCCTCACAACCGATACACTGGATCTTAAACTGTAATTCTCTCTCACTGCTTCCATGCCATAATCACCACCATAATCTACCCATAGAATACGCTTCTTTCTGGAGACAAAAAGTTACTGTTACCAACTCTCCCTCCCAGAACTAGACACAAATAGACACACTTTGTCAAACACAGCTCTTAAGGCTTAACAAATATTTTGGTACCGTTTGTTACAAAACAACAACAAAAAAAACCCAAACACCAAACCCCAACTCTCAATTCCTATGCTCTTTGTTGGGTGTCATTAAGAAACGGAAGTAGGACAAGATCCAAATTCATCACCTCCAGTCAGAAATCCCAGTCTGGTTTGCCACCTATGGAAGTATTTTGCAGCTAGTCAATACCACAGAAATCAATGAGCCCACTAAGAGGCCTCCTTCCCAGACCTTTGCAAGTAACACCATATTAGCATAACGAGCAGACAGTAGGAGATTGCAGATTAGCTGCAGTTTTCAGCATGGCTACATAAACATCTGGAGAACAATAAACAATCTACCTTACTTATTCCAGTGAATCACTTGGATTTGCTCAGCAGGAGCTCTTGGTGGTGGGGCAATCCTGCTCCCTGGGATCCCCAGAGGCGTGCCTCCTGCAGCTGGGGTCAAGCCACAGACACTCTGACAATGGTCTCCAGCAGCACTATGCCATTCTCTACCTTGGCAATCAATGTCTTCTGCTGGACCAGAGGAAAGGCATGTCTGCCTTGCAGGAAGGGCTCCCAATGAAGCCAGCCTTTCTCAAAGTTGTTAAGTAACACGTTTTGTTAAATGTCATACCAAGTGCATTCCATGAGACGGAATGTACGTGGTGTCCCTGCAGAAACCACATCCTCCCACCACAGCTGTAGATTTCAATGTTCCTTTGTATTCCTTGTTTGGAAAAAAGGATGAAAATATAATTTATTTTTTTTTACACAAGTAACTCTCCATGCATCAAAACAATGGCTCGGTAGTTTGTGAAGTTCTTGAAATGGAAATTTACTCAGTTTCCCAATCTCAAAGGGCAGCAAAACAAACCAAGTGCCATCACATCTTCCCAGAAAAGTCCATGTACCATAAATATGCATCAGGACGTATCAGTGATCCAGCCTGGGTGTTTATGTATCCTTGTATAACACTCGGACTCCATCAACAGTACTTTAAAGGCTGAACTGTGCTACAAGGATGCCTAGCTGTGCTCCACAAGACATTCATTGCCTGAAAGTATTTGTAAAGTGCTCATTTATTAAAACAACATCTTAATGCTCTTCCAATAAAGCTTAAATATAGATGGCATTCAGCAGATTGTTAACTTTTCCTACCTCTGTTAAAGGACTTTTTGCATAGTAACTTCATTTCAAAGTTCACATGAAATCCACAGTAAGCTTTCACAGGTAAAACTATTTCATTTTGATTATACATTATTTTTCTTTAACTGGAGCTATTTTAGTTCTGCTCAGTGACGTGACAGATGTAAAAAGCAAAGGTTCTGTAAGAGGTTCAAGAAGAAAATGAATGTTAAAAAAAAAAAAAAATTAAAATAAAAGTAACCACTTCAGATGGGAAGTGTATAAACCGAGCGATGTGTCCACTTCATCGTCACCTGCCACACAGTCCCACCGAATGTGCCATTGTCTAAAGAGCTTAAGGCCAACTAAGTTGCCATCACTACTGAAAGGACCAGTCCTTCCCAGTGCATTCCCTGCACCCCCACTGGTGCTCACGCAGCCGTGCAGCAAAGTGAAGGGACAGTTATTCAGCTGAAGCCAGTCTCCCATAGGGTGTGTTTTTCAGCTAGATAAAGAAGTGAGCTGGAGCACCAGGCTGCTAAACAAGTGTTCCAGGACCGGTCAGGAAGGGCTGCAGAGAAAAGATAGAGTGGAAATACTGCATCCTTTTCACTGACAGCTTTTTTAGATTCATTTAAGCCCCTCATGAAACTTAGTAGCTAGTCAATTTGTGTTCTGCTAATCCACAGCAATCAGAATAGGACTTCACACCTCCTTCTTCTAATGGAAGTGAAGTTGAATTAATTGGCCTCTAACTCAGCCATGCAGTAATCCAAAACTCATCAAATTCAGCAAGCTTCAGATTAGACCTTTAATGACCTGGAATGGCGAAAGCACATAATTTACTTTTCTTGTCCTTTGTTTCTACAGAAATGCTCAGAAACAGGCACATGGTCATTCCTTTGACCCTTCTACTCCCACAGACTGGATATAAGTAGCCCACTGTCTGGTGGCAACAACTGCTTCAGCCAAGCACATAATACCCTCCTAATAAAAACAGTAACCTAAGAAAGAAATTCCTTCCAAGATTTAAGAAGTAACAAACTTTTCAGGGCACCATTTACAACTTCACAGAATACACAATGCCTACAATGGGGCGAGGGGCACGGACTTGGGAAATGGGACCAAATAGAAGACAAAAGTACAAAACTACTCAAGGTCAGTTGCTTGCGAAAACTTGGTTCTTCTCCCTATACATTTTACAACCTGAAAAAGGTAACCAAAGGAAACTACTGAAGTGAAGGGAAGCATAGAGAAAAGGGGTTTAATAATATACTTTCAAAATAGGCACTGCAGGATGCTTCAGTCATCGATTTTCTGACTTTAATCACCCCAGTTCTTTGTCTTTCACTTTGGTACTCCTGCTGACAGTATTTGGCTAGCTGTTGGAATTTGAAAGGTGACAACAACTATTGTCACAACTGAGAAAGAGAAACTAGGGACTTCAGTGAACAGCTTAATCGTATGCAGGCAGACTACATTTTAGAGGCAAACTGAGATTGGGAAAAAAAACAACAAAAAAACCAAACCAAAACAAAAAACCCCACCAAGATATCCCAAGTTCAGACTCTATTTAGAATCAAAACTTTGATTAATCCCAGAGAGTTGCTCCAGGAAGAACCTTCTTCTGCTGTCTATGAATGAACCTGAAGGTAACATTCTCAGGTATCATCTATGTTATAGGTATCTACAGCTGGACAAAAAGTAAATCTGTGTATGATTTCTAGCTAATGGCTTTGATGCCATAACAAACACACACAAGGGATGGATTAAAGTACCAAAGAAAAGCCATGGGGGAGTGTATCGCGTCACAGATTTGGTTGAGCTTGCTAACTGGGCAGTCACAGAATAACCAAGTCCCCTCAAGACCAAGGGTACTTTGATGATGGCACAGCTTTCAGAATAGACAGGTTTGGTTTCACACACTCATCTTTTTGGCAGCTAGGATCTCACGGTTGTATCAGGAAACACAGCTTCTGGACACCCTTAGGACAATCTCTCTTTCCCCTCTTACGGGGTAAGAAACCCCACAGAACACTAAGAACATGTTTTCAGCATTCTTGATAAAGCCATCTCTAGAAACTACCCACTGTAAAAAAGTAGAGGGGTCCTAAGACACAATCTTGGTGAATAACATTGCATAAAGAATGAAAGGATGCTAGAGAGCAGAACCAAAATGGTACTTCTACTGAAGGGACATTCAGTGATTAGAGCCACAGTTAAAACTGAACCTACTTAATTCTTCATTAACACTTTGCTTCTTTATGTCAAACAAACTGCAGTACAATTAAAAAGCATCTACATTAAGACATCAGTATTTATGAAATCCACTGGAAAAACATGTCTCTAAATGTAAAACTCAGTAATGGATAGCACAAAAAATAAATATTTGAGATTAATCATTTCAATTTATATCTTTTAAATGTAACTATTATCTGGCTTTATATATATGTACACATTATATATATTTCTGTACATAATTATTCTGCCAATTCTTCTGTTTATTTTCAGACTGTACTGAAAAGATTTATAAGCTAAAATATTAATTACCAAAGTAATTTATCAAATCAATAGCTATTGTTCATCAGCCAAGATCAGCACACTGTTGAATACCCTCAAAACACACAGCATTTATTCTGATACATATACAGCTACATGACATTCACCCAGTACTTGGAAGTTTCTCTCTCATAGAACTTGCATATATAGTGTAAAAAGTGTAAAATTAAACATATAAGCAGATATAAATATATAAAATGCTCTTTGGGAAGTGCTATGGCAGCATATTTTGCAAACAAAACTGTGCTGGGGAAGAGCTTTACAGGAATAGGAGTACAGAGATACTGAGTAGAGGAACTTTTACATTAGAGCCCTCACGATCAGACTACGTTAGGAATGTCATAAAGGAACATAAAGGAAGCAGACACCATTAGAACTAATCCATGTCAAATCTGAAAGCCCATTTAAATGGTTAAATTGTTTCCACAAGACAGTCTAGCCAAGGAACACTCATCCAGTTCCTAAGGCAGGACTGCAGCATGTGCTAGCTCACCAGGGAGCACAGTAGTCATGTACAGCAGGAATCCAGTTTGGAAAGGATTTTAAAAAGGAAGGCATCACCCACCAAGCACACATGGTGAGAGTACACTGAATTATAATTTAACCATTTGATTCTATCTGTAACAAAGTCACCTAGAATATTTAAAGGAGCGGCTTCAAACTTCCAAGTTGATTTTTTTAAAAAAAGCAAAACCAAAAAAACACCACCTGAGGAGGGGGGAAGATAATTTAGTCCCCACACTGAAGGAAAAGATGACTAAACATAACTAATGTGAAATGACACTGTTAAAAACATTATTAATCAAAAAATTTGGGGGTGAGAGAAGAGGAATCTGAAGGTAGTGAGGCAGGGGGGACAAAAAAAAATAACCCAACCAAGAAACAGAGAATAACAAATACTCTGCCTGATAAATAATCTTATCCTATATACCTCCCACTTTCACCTTATTTTTCCAACAAGGATGCATTCAATTATGTAATAAGCATGAATAATAACTGTGCAAGGCTTAGTTAACAACAGAAAAACACAGTTTTTAAGATGGTTCCCTAAATACCTTTCTGTCCCTTATTTCACTTTTTGAGAGCCTTTACAAATATCCAGACCTGTACTGGCAACCACAGGCTTTACTATGATTTAACACAGCCTGAAATCTCAACTCTTTATCAAAATGTTTGGCTATGTTAAAGTGTTATATTTTCTATATAGACAGAGATTGTGTTCCCTTTATAAAAATACCCTGTTTTAAAATGCAGAACTCTTGACAGCCAAGCCTTCCCAGTTTTAATATATTCCCCAGCACACTTCAGAAAAAGTTAAGCTGCAGGAGAAATGCATGTTAAGAATATAACAGACAAAAATGAATCTGTAACATGCCCGGGTTACATAAGAGAGTAGCTACCTTCATTTTCAAGACATTTAGCTTTTTCAGTAGCATTTGAGTGACCCGTTATTTAGCATTCCTCATTTTCCATCCATTAAAATTTCAGTTACAAATACTCTCACAACCATCAGTACATTCAGCTTACTTGAAAGGTTATTGTTAAAAGCTCATAAAAAAAGGAAAAGACAGGAACAGGTATTGTGGGTTTACTGTGGAAAACAGAAACAGTTTCTGGAAGAAGTCAAAGCATGAGATTTCAAGGCAAAATGACAGAATAAAGCCTTTAATTATTATTCAGAGGATCATCTAAGTATGATAATTCATTAGTATGCAAGTAAACATTTGGTTCTTCCAAGTTTTCCTCTATTTCCCACACAATTTTTGCCTCCTGTCTTTACATGTATTTGCTAATACTCACTATTTCTGAGTAGCTTGGCAGAAACCCATCACAGTGGAAGACACACATTCTGGCAAACCATCACACGCGAGGACTCCTCACTGGAAGGAAGCTGCTGGGATCTCAAAAGTGTAGCTTGAAATTCAGTACCTTGGTTGCAGGCAAGATATGAGACTCTCAAACTGCCAACCTGGACTTTTAATTAAGAGATGATCACTTCAGCAATCATTTTAGGAGAGCAACAGGCACATCTGTAGCTACAGAATGAACAGGAAGAAATGCTATAAAACATCCTACTGCTTTACGCTGTTAACATTGTGTGTTTCTTTCTATGTGTAGTTTCAGTCAACACTACTCTGACTTACTGATCCCTTTTCCACCTTTGCTAGATTCTTGGCTTCTGTGTCCTGGAGGGCTCCTCAACGCTGGGCACAGAAGTCCAGCACTTCCCAACCCAAATCAGACCACTGTTTACACATTGCTACATTGCTTCTGTGTGGCTGCTGAATACAGTATCTGCACGACTTCTTCAGCTGATTATAACTCAGTTATCTGAATGGAACTTATGAGGCACACATAATGAGAGTTAATTATATTCCCATGCTGCAACTGAATTCATGGTCACACGAAATCTCGGCTGCTGTAACCTTTACACAGCCCCAGCAAATCCTCATGCACAAACAGCACCAAGCATACTACCATGGCATTCGTACCCATCTAAACCAGGGCAAGATGCTTTACCCAAGTCTTCCACAGAAAATTAAATACACGTATACAAATCTACATACAATCTTCCTACAAAGTTTTAGACTAGGATCTAACTACCAAAGAAACACGAATGCTTGTTACCTTCTTCAGAAATAAACAGCAATACTTTGAGTAGTTTAGCTATATAAATTTGACCTTTTTAAGTATAGACAGAAGCCCAACTCTAGTAAGATTCAATCACGTCATTTCATTATTTAGCTTAAAAACAAAAGGCCTAAACAAATGCCTCAAAATGGATGGATGATAAGCTTGAACATTAACTGCTAAAGAAATTTCATTTTCTAAAAAAGTACTCTTGAGGTCAGCAGCTGAAGCACCATCAGGTAATGTTTATCTTCATTAACCAATCTGGACATCAGCTGCAGTCTTTCAAGACTCCTCCTCCCATAATAACTGTGAGGGAAACTGGTAATACATGAAGAAAATGGGGAAAACAACTTTTATTGGTTTAAAAAGCTTCATTATTCTCCTATTTATTAAGTATTTGTAGGAGATACTTTATAAACAAGCAAAGCTTTGATATATGTAGTGCTATTAATTGTTCTGGGTTTATTGTGTTACATTAAGTGCAGAAATTGTGAGCCATTCCTATATTTTAGGAATACATGCAAAGATATTTAGTTCCAGTCAAACAGGTTAAACAAAACTGTTGTGCTGTTCTCTCTCCTTTTCACAACTCTGGAATGTCACACATAGAGGACTTCACAAAAGTGTGATGCCTCTGGTGAGCTATGATACTCTCCACACCAAAAAAACTGTCTGTAATAGAATGGCAACACATGACATACTCAAAAGCACTGCAAGCAAGAACATGTGCATCATGGCCAAATTAACATTCCCGGGATTTGGGCCTGGCTTTAAACCACAAAGCAGACATGCTCCAGTTATATCCTGTAATGCCAGATATTTTATTTCTATCACTACTGTTATTTTTTCCCACACCAAGTAATACAGTAATCACAGAAGTCAAGTGGGGACTAAAATTTGTTCATTTATAGACAAGTATACAGCTGAGTAATCTCCTAATAATTCACTGGAAAGGCTCACATCCAAACATTACATGTTTAGGAACAGTCACTCGCATTCTGCACACATCCCTCCACTAATTCTGTCCCTCTCCTGTTACGAATTGCAAAAGCAAACATTTCTTGATCAGCAGATAAACACACCATTCATTGACTGTTCTAATAGTTCAAAACCCAAAAAAAGCACGGACGATTTTCAATGCTTCAAACAAGCGTCCTTCTAAAGAAGTTACAGGGTTAAATTAGAAAACTATTATGAAAAATACCCAGCCCATAAATATAATCTGACCAATTATCAATCGTCTTAGCTGAAGATGACTTTCCAAAGCCATTCTGAAGGCACCAGAAGTTAAACGTCACTCCTTGAATAGTGCCGTTTGCGTTGCGCGTGCCAACACGAGCCAGCGCTGTCTCGCCGGACCAAGGCTGGCTGCAGACAGCTCCCACTACAACAGGCCCTTTACTGTACCGTCCGCGAGCTTTACCGATTTGAAGTAACAATGAAGCTTTAATGGAACTTCCCTGGAACCTACTGCTCAGTTTGTTGGCTAGGTCTCCACTGGAAATCCTTACTACACTAGCAGCATCTTTGTAAAAGCTCACCATCCGAAACGGGACTTCTGCCGAGACACGGGATGTCTCCTTTGCCACGAAGCCAGCACGGTGTCCTCCTCACGTGTACGGATACAAGTTCCCTAGTTCTACGCTGATGCAAATGTTAAGTTCTGTCATTTCTACATGTGCGTGTGTGGGAAGAGGGAGGGTATGTTTGTTTTTAAATACAGCTAGCACAACTTGTCGTACTGCCCAGGCTCCAGATTTAGAACAGAAGGCTTTTTGAGAAGTGTTTTATTGGCAGTGTGAGTTCCAAGTCATGTATATATCTGCAGGCAAGTACATCTGTTGCATAGGTGTGTATCTTTGGAATTCTACCAGCTTCCCCTGCAGTTTAACACCGATTTATAACAGAATTTATAGAGGAAAACAACAGAGATTCCATGAGTGTTCCAAGCCAAGCCTCAATTAAGACTTTCAAAACAATAATTACTTGGTGCCAATTATGACAGTACCTCTTATACGAACAGGCTTTAAGAATCCAAGAAGGGCTAGCCAAAGACTGTAAATAATTAGCCTTTATTCATTCAGCAGAGTCTCTCTAAAAGCACTTATAAATCCAAATCTCCAGAGGCTTTCTACATTTTTGATTGTCACCCCTAACACTGCGAGAAGAAAAGAGCTTTAGTTTGGAACTAGTTGGTTTTGCATTTCTATGCAAAAACAAGCTAAAAAGGTTTAAAAATATAAATAGGTAAAATGTTTTTAATTGCCACCCTAGTGTTAATAAACTTTTCCTAATGACTAAACCGTTGTTCCTTAAGGGTAGACAATAGCAGTTACCAGCACATGCACTTTCTCATTGCAAAAAGATTAAAATTCTGTAACAGCCTCAAAACAAAGAGGACACAGGAACATTGCAGAATCCTTTTAAAAAAAACAAAACGTTAAGGTTATCCTTTCTGTCAACACGTATTCAGTTCCCTATTTCTTCTTTCAAAGCACATGCATTACACTGGTTTTCTCACAAACTTTTTCATTTTTAAAGAAGCCAATAAAGTAGATGTTCTTTCAAATTAAAAAAAAAGACAAACCCCAAGAAAAAAGGCACATCAACCAAACAAGTAACGAAGTAATCTGATTACTGGTAAGCACATCATATACAAAAGCACACAAATTTCAGGAAAAATATGCAGCACAACAACAAAAAAAATCCCCATAGACAACTGCATCAGCAGAAGAGTTAAAGTTTTGCATAATGAATCTTGCCAAATCTAACTGAACAGCATTATTAAAAACAAGCATCCACATTATTTAACTGCTGTACAAAAATCACTGGTGCCACCACAGCCTTCTTCATGAAGTACTCAGAAGGCTTCAGCCGCCCTTCGAATAAGCCTGAAGAACCCAGTGACAGACACAGCTGCTACCTCTCCCGACAGACAGCACACTGCTGACGTTTAACAGCAAAATTTCAGTACAATTTTGATTTATGAACTGGAGTATTTCAGAATATTTAACACAACAGTAAAAAATGCCAAGTGATGGAAGTAAATAAAGCCAAGGATATTTTCATAACATTTCTTTTTTATGGACAGAGACCCACTATTATCTTTGAGGCTAATAATGTATAGGTTGGTTATTAAAGAAATAATTTATTTATTTTTAATGTGAATTTGGTGAAGCAGAAATTATGTTAAAACAATCTAGCCAAATTTTGCTGCAGATAGAACTTTCATGGCAACTTTTCAAACTCTCACTGTTGTTTTTCTAGTTTTTACTAATGTTTTCATGCTAAATTTGGCCCACCAGAGAGCATAAGCGACAGTTCACGAGGTTTAAATTGCCACAATTTAAAAGACAAACAATCTAAATCCTACCACAATTCTGTTTTGTGTTCAGTGAGATTGGAAAGCCCCTGAAGATTACTTGAGCTGGCATAACAAACTGAACCTGCCAGAACAATTCACCTGGTTTATATGCTGTTCCTTGTGGCCACATGTCCTGAGGAATGCTCCAAACCAAACTTATTTCAACTTGGATAAACTCTTCTGGAATTCCGCTCCTGCAACTCTCTTTGATGAGCAAAGAGCCCCCTATCACATGGCAGGTTTGGGAATCGAGATAAACAACAAAAGCACACGAATGCATCCCCTCACCTGAGCAGCACAGGCAGTGGAGGATGCCTCGGTGGTGTGACGAGGATACGCACTCCCAGGTAACAGGCACTCCCAGGTAACAGGCACAGGATGAAGCGATCTCATTCAGACATCCCCACGCGCACGGGGGAAGCAACAGGCACAAGTCTTCCAGGGCTTACTGAAATAAACTGTGGCTCAGCCCACTACAAAGGGTGGGCATCTCTGCACTAAGCAAGACAAACTTCCTATGAACAATTTTTTTCTCGCATTTACAATATTACTATCTTCAGTGATAAAATGCAAACTCTATACAAAGTTAGCAGGACGATATCTTGTGTTATTTAAAGTACTTTCAGCTGCTGTATTTATAGTACATTTCCTCTAGTTTTATTAGTCTTGTATTCCATATGAACAGAACAAAAGGACACACTGTTCCTATGATCACAGTCATCCACGCTGAACCACGCTATTTTCAGTTACTGGTCCTAAAAGGAAACCAGTTCTAGCGTCATATTTTCTTCAATGTCCAACTTAATTTCTTGTAATCAGTGCTTGGCAGACCATTTAAACAAACTTCACCAGGCACAAAATTCTGAATCTAACACAATTTTACTTTGAATTCTCACACTTTATGTAATTACAAAAACCATTCAACAATTCCACATTAACTATGAAAACAAAGACCTCCAACTGTTCTTAGTTATGAAACCAAGAAGCTTGAAGAAAAGATGCATTGTTTCAATTCTATTTTTCATCCAAACTGAGACATTTCATCTAAAGTGAAACATTTAAAAGCACATTTATTCCTTAATAGTTGCAGAGTTGGCACAAAAAATGCCCTCTTGTGGCACAGCAGAACACTGCAGAGCCTGCCCTTGGTTCTTTCAACTTTAAATGTTAAAAGAAGGATGTGTTAACCCAGGGCTTACTTTAAAACTAAAATGAGATTGGAAAGTGCATAATAAGCTAAACTAAAACCGCAGACATTATTTATAGTCTGAGTGAATACTTGAACACAGTTTCTTTCTGTGGTTCTTTTATTTTCCTTTTTGGAGTGTTCAGGTAAGCAGTGAGAACCTAAGCATAACCAGATTCCTGGGGAAAGCTGTTCTGGGATCAGAGCACTGCCACTTGGGCAGATTCCTACAACAGGAATCTTCGTGCTGTTTGGAATCTTTTATTAAAGACCATGGGTAAACCCAATTTCACTGGGCAAGTAGCCATGCAGTCCAACACCTCCAGCAACGGGCGACACCTTGCCAGGCTGCCTCGCTCCATGCCCACACACTCCCAGTTCTCAGAGGTGTACCACTAAGCACCAGAGGAACAATCAACAGCCAACTACCCAGATGATCCGCTCTCCCATGGAGCAAAGCTAGCACATTGCAATTCTTTCTGTTCCTAGAAATGTGATTGTGATGGCTTTGATTGCCTTATTTGAAAGCAGCATCTTTCACACAGGTTTTATTTTCTGCTGCTTTTTAACTCTTAGTCTGCCAAAATGACATTAACATGGCAGCACATTTGCAAGCAGCCCATAAAACACTAGGAAAGCCTTTCAACTGAAGCCAAAGCTCAACAGGCACTGAAACCCTGATGCCCAGTGAGGCAGGGGAGTCTCCCATCTTGCATCTACAATACAGCCCAGCTAAGAGCACATTCTTTACCAGATCATTTCCCAACTGATGGCAATCCGGGCTGCTCGGCAGCCTGCCAGATTATTCATGAGGACAGTCACTAAGAAGCTTGTTTCCCTCGCTCTGCTTCTGTGTAAACAGTCTGCTGTGAAAGGTGTTGCTCTGTTTTTTCAAAACACAGCTCAAGTAGGAAGCAATTGTTTGTAAGCACAGGAATATCATATTTCAGCAGCCAGTTAATCTGCAACAACCCAGAGCATCATCCTATTTCACTACTGCGTGCTCAATCCCAAGCACTGGGCTGGAGCTGGCAGTGGCTGTACAGGCAGCACTGTGCAGAGGAACAGATCAGCCAACAGGCAAGTCTGAAAGTGGTTAGTCCGCAAGAAACCCCCACATTTTGGTCAAACAGTGAAATATTCAACCAACAGTTTTACCTCAGTGCAACAATTAAAAACAAGGGAAAGACATCAACCACGAAATACTTTCACAACCTATTATAAACCCACAAACACAAAATTTCAGCTGGAATATTCAGACAAGCTTAGAAAATAACAAAACATTTTAATTATTGGAGTGTCTAAACCTCTTTTTTTTCAGACAGAAACCATCCATGTTTGCTTTATACAATGGCATTGTCAAAGTTTGCAACTGAAGGTCTGAGAATGTTTTTTAAATACTTCTTATAAAAAGAGTGTCTTTTAAAATAATTTTACCATTTCACCCTATGTCATTTCATCTGTAAAAGCACAGATGAGAACTTCAAAAAAAAATCCTTTTTGACAAGTGTCACTGAGCTTTTCAAAACTTGGTTTGTATATAGCTGAGACGCAAGCCTTCCTGTGAAGCATCAGCCATATGCACTGTGGGCTTACTCGTCACCTGAGCCCCCCAGATGATACCACTTCACACAATGGTCATGGAAACACACACATTGCTGTCACCAAACATATGGGCAGATTTCTCAAGGCAAAGTCCTGTTAGCCATGCTGCAAAACTACTCAGTTCCCAAACCACACAGGATTATAGCAAGAGTTCACCAATCCTGCATGACAGTGTGGGACATCAGTAGGGTTTAAGATATTTTTGATCATTTTGCTCAGGCAACATTTCCAATGAAACTTCTCAAAGTGAAGAGAATCAAGAGTCATTAAGCTGCATTCTTCCAGGTGTAACAGAAAGAAAAGGGCTGTTGGACTAAGTACAAGCAAGTTTTTAATCCCCTTTGAAACCAATAAATCGGTATTTCCTTTCAGAGTTATCCTAGCTTGTGTCTGTTTTCCACATCCTGTCCTTGTTAATTTTAAGTCACTGAGTAAAACCAAGCCATAGAAAGATCAAAAGCAGTTCTCTGGTCAAGATCCCAACCTATCGCAGCTGCAGTCTCCCATACAGTTCGATGCAGTTCTCCTCCACTGCCTGCAGAATATAAGGAAAACACGTATGTGTGTACACACCCACAGCCATATAATGGAGTGCTACGCGTTGGGAAAGAAAAGAAAAAGAAATCACCAAGTTTCCTTATTACCTGAGAATTAAGCCTCACCTAAGACCGGAAGAAAGAACTCTCCCATCAGTAGTATTCAGCCTTACCAGGCTTCTTCAACCAGCCTTGGTCAGGCATAGCATAACAAAAATTCCTCTCTTCATCATTTAGCCCAGATCACTAACCTGTGCAGGCTGAGGATGTCTGCAGCTCTCTTAGCCTCTCTGTCTTCTGATCCTGGAAGGAAATTCTCAGCCGCTGTACCCACCCATTCTGACTCAGCAAGCCTCCTCTCCAGAGCACCAGCCTACCCATTCAGGCAGAGAACACCATTTCCCAACCCCTACAGGAAACAACTCCTCATAATCCTTGAGCAGCTGAATGCCAAAAGGTCTGTCATTTACAATTTCATTTCAGTGTATGAATGTCTAAACAAATGGTATTGATTACACAGGTCACAAGTATCTCAGTTTTCTTCACCCTAGGAGCTCTTTCCCATCAGTTACAATATCTACACCATCACTGCTATCAATTGTATGAAGATGGCAAATACTCAGCTGTCTGTTTGCAGCTACTCTGGGCAATTAAGACAACATACTATACAGAATATCCTCATACAGGTCAACTTTTAAAAGGCAGCTGTGACATTTAAAATAAGCTTCTTTAGCAAGCAATCCAAGGACAAGCCTTTATTTATTATTAAATAAGAAAAAAAATAAAAAAAAATCCCCATTATTATTACATATATACTAAGCCATAGCCCATGTTAGTGGGTTGGTCTGCCTTTCTTCCAAGTAATCAATCTGTTATTTCCAAAACAGGACATCTCTAAAAGCTGATTTTATTATAAGAATTTCTACAGTTATTTCCAGAGAAGCATTACATAACTATAAACCTGGTTTTCATGCCCTGTAGAAACTGTATTCAACACTGGGGGTGAGGAATTATCAACCTAAGGACATTCTTCTTCTGTCATATTTCAGATTAAGCACAAACTCCTTCCTCTGATTGTTAGACCTGTTGACAAGAAAGTAGCCATCCTCATGATTAGCCATCTTAAAAAAAAAAATTAAATTAAAAGCTTCACTGTAAGAGTTATCCTAGTCTATCTGAGGATTGAGCTAGTGAAGAGTCTGTCTTTACCTCGAGCAATGGTAAAGGTCCACACTTAAAAAAAAAAAAGAAGGAAAATTAACAGAACAGCTACAAACTAAAAGTTTACTACAAACCTTTTAGCAGCTGAAATGGCATAAATTCCAGGAAAGACTTACAACGGAATTGCTCCCACCATTTTCCAAAGCTTTTGAAAAAGAGACAACTTTTTTTCATAGCATCAGAAAACCAGGCAGTACTGAAACACTTCCTCAAAGCCATCTGTCGCTGTAAGTAGCATATTTATAATGCTGTCTTAATGAAGATGGCAAGTGCCCACCTCTCCAAAGAATTTTTTATCTAGCATGCAATACTAAAAAAGCTTCCACTAGACAGTCTTCGACCTGCTTGATCTTCAAGAATACATTCTGCAAGGGGAGGGGACAAGCTGTTAGCTACATCATTATAAATGTATTTTAACAGAAATGCATTTTGACACCAACTCATTACACAGAGGGAATAACTTCCCTGTCCAAATCTTGCAAGATTAGAGCTCTCCATCTTTCTTAAAGAATGGAAGCCATTATAAAAGCAATTGCTATCTTAGACTGAATGACACAAAGAAACCCACTTTTTTTTTGTCATTTCAAATACCAGTGAATTGTGTTTGGTTTTTTTCTAATGGCAGATGAAGTATAAAGGCTTGCTTTGAACACCTTGATGCAAGGCAGTGTCAGGGAGCTTCTCAGAACGTATGCATACATGATTATTTCAGCATGACAATGCCACACAAATCTTTCCTATTGTATCAGAAACTCCACATTTTAACATCATCCTTCTTAATTTAACTTGCCCGTAACACATGATGATAAAGTAATTCTTGTACCTCTAAACTGTTTTCAAAAGTTTAATGCTTTAGCTTCTACTCATCACAGTTAAAGGAAGCACTTGGGAAACAGCTGTATGACAGCCGAAACATAAATTTAGGCTCCCTACACAAACAGAATTCTCTTCTGCACATCGATAACTCAAAAATTCTTGTAGCCTTACTACTCACACAACTGAAAAACACAATCTACAGCTACTTCTTTTTATGATTTCAGGTGACCATCTGAGTTCCACACACCACAGTCTACGTGAGCTGCTGCTGCCTGCCTACCACAGTGACCCAGAAGAGCACGCTGCTGATGGGAGACACCCCTCAAATTGTCAGCTGAGGTTCCACAATGAGACCCACTGAGGAAGGTGAGCTGTAAGACACCCTGATGGCCTGTAGCTCCCTTCTCTCTGACTGCTACTTGGATGGTGAGGGAGGAGAAAAGTCACCTTATCCATACACAGAATCTTCACTTTTCCTCCTTGCTTTCACTTTGTAGCCCATCTTATTTATCAATACCATTTAATAGTTCATTGCAACTAATTTCAATCAATCCTTTCTAGCTCTCCCACATCACTAAATTTTATGCACTGTCCATTGCTCACTCAAGAACTTATTCCCCCCAGAGAATTCTCTCACACCACGCAAACAGCTAATGTGATAACTCCCGATCTTCAGAAAAATATAAAGAAAACATTACTAATGCTGCTTAAGCAACTAGTGAAAATTACATCTAGTGAGTCACACTCATTAGCATAGTTCTGTCTGCAGATGTGTTTAAACATTCTGCTAAAACAGATCTGACACATTTATTATCTATTATTTCTAGGTATCAGGAAAAACCCCATTTCTTTTCCTTTGATCAGAAGAAGGCATTGAACTCAAGCACTAAGAGGTTAAATGTGTGTTCTACCTGTTAAAACACCTAACAACTGACTTAGGACACCTATCTAAAAAAAAAAGAGCAAACCCAAACAATTGCCTTTTCTCTCAGATTTACACTGCTTGATAAACAAACAGTGCCTCTAGTTTTTCATTGCCCTCCATTATACATTATATTAATACAGATATCTTATGTTAACCAAAATGAGTCTTCTGCCTAGAAAAGGCAGAGAAGTAAATGCAAAAGGCAAAGAACTGACTAAACATTAGTTAAGTGAAAGCTGCTACTCAAATATTTTGCTAATTTGAAGTTGACTGTGAAACTATGACATTCTGAAACAAATATGCAGCTTGCAAAAAGCCAGTAACTCTACATTTTTTCCAGATTAAATAAAGTAGACAATTAACAGCAGCTTTTTTGCTTAGTCACATTTGACCATGAGTGTCTATACAGAGCTGGGAGAGAAAAAAAAAAAATCTCTTGCATGTGGCAGAATCAACATGTATTTTCAAAATGCCCAGTACTCTGCTCTTCGTTTGGGATATTTGGCTTCCAAGAAGTAAATAAAAATATAACAGAAGTCCTCACTTGACAAAGTAGTGTAAATAAAATTCAGTATTACTCCAATGCTTTGTTTCAGCAGTGTGTCCAAATCTCACCAAAATATCATTTTAAAAGTTCTGGTGGTTTTGGATGTAGTTTTTATTAAACTAAAGATAAAACCTTTAAAGATACAGATAAGCAATAAGGAAAACAAGGATTTAAACAGAAAACTTCAGGCAGAGAAGCACATACCTACTACGTATTGGTAACAAGCTTTTGTACCTGCCTAGACAGGTCAGTGACATTCTTGCCAATTACTACGTGGCAGACAATTAAAAAGAAAAGGGTTGGGCGCTTAACCAGATTCTCCTTGGATTTTAACATCCTTAATTACAAATCCACTTTGAAATTAAAGGTCTGCTTCTAAGGACAACATCCCAAAGCAAACCTTGTAAAACTGTCCAATAATGCTTCAGGAAAAGACAATTAAACTACAAATAAAATGAGGTTTTAGTACCATCCTTTACCGTTATCCAGGCCAAGGACATAAAAAACATGTTTTGAAAAGCACATCTAGGAGACAAAGGCAAAACAAATTAGATTTAAGAGTAAATTAGAATGTACAGTCATACCGGATAGAAACAGATGGGATATTAAGTAAATGTGACACCACATTATTCAGGTTGGTCTTTGCAGGGATGAAGCACTACAACACTGAAGCAGAACACTTAATCTGCACCAAAGAAATGTAAATATTTGAGATGATAGCAAACGTTGATCAGTAGTGAGGTGAAAACTCATTTCAGTATAATCCATCTGCAGCAAATGAAATGGTGGGAAAATGCAGGGCATAGAACTCAGGAGAAAAACCTGCACCCATGTGCTTCACAGCACACACTTCTATATTCACCAAAGCACTTGCTAAGATTGTTTAGTTTTGCCAGACTTGCCTCAAAAAGGTACCTTTTGTTTGTTTGTTTGTTTCCTCCATTATAAAATGCAAAACCATCTTGCACGACACATTTGCCTGTAGGCAGGTAATCCTTTTAACTAGGTATAGTTGATAGAGAGTTGAACAGCTACTGATGGATTGCAGAAGAAACCTTTTTCAAGACAACATGTAGTATTAACTTCAAGACTCTGCTGTGCCAAATATGTGAGATTCTCTCTTTTCTGGTAGATAATGGTAACAAATAAAACAAATTGTAAGTGTTGAAGATACTATCTATTTCCTCATGTTGTGACATTTCCTCATTCCTTGTGACAGGACGAGGGGCATCGGATTCAAGTTAGAGTACAGGAAGTTCCACCTCAACATGAGGAAGAACATCTTTACTGTAAGAGTTGTAGAGCATTGGAAAGGACTCCCCAGAGAGGTTGTGGAGTCTCCTTCTCTGGAGACTTTCAAGACCTGTCTGGATGCATTTCTGCGTGATCTG